>VZTJ01005566.1:56232-91300 GCA_013397795.1 Orthonyx spaldingii | reverse complement strand
AGCGCGTACCCCGCAGCAAAATTAAGTTTTAGTCTGCGGCGTGAATTAGGAAACTGGCACGGAAAGAGAAAGGGCCAGGTAGGTGTTCATCTCCCGTCCCGATCGGCAAAATCTTGCCAGGAGGCCTTTTCTAAGTACACTATGTTAATAGTTCTGGGAAATAAATTAGTATTTTCCCTATAATAAAATATGTTCATTCTTAATGTCTAGCAACAGTCACAAGTGCACAGCTTCCAAACTAAGTCAAGTGGTTTTCCCTCCTTTTTTACACTTAAGAGGATGAAAACACCAAGTCAAGCAAAAGATGGCAAAGTACCTGTGACACACATTTGGGGGGCCTGCTTTTCTTTCCTAAGATCAAGGAGGAGTATCTCTGAAATGAAGTCTCTCTACTAATACTGAAGGGATTTCCTGCAGTGTTGGTCAGGGTCCTGATTCAGTATGCCCTACCAGGCACTTATGAACAACCATATAGGTTCATCATCTGTGCATGCTGACCACAGGAGACTGGTGCAGTACCATGGAGGAAATCTGCCCTTCGAGGTCACTGCTGATTTTTCTTCACAAAGGGAGAGGATGCTGAAGTCCCCACAGCTGAAACAACAAGGCAGTTAACCTCTGTTTTCCAGGCATGATTAAAAACACGGTGAGTGTTTTGCAGGCATTAAACCATTGATTTGCATTTATGATTTAACCCTTCTTACAAAGATTTCTTAAAAGACCATTTTACTGGCAAAGTAAGACATATCCATGCTGCTTTCCCAAATAGCTTAACTTTAAAAGATGGTATGAGATTGTAATGAATGATACTATTCTAGCTATAGCTACAGTACTTAAGTGATTTATGAAAGCATATCTTTTCCTCACAGTGTATCTAATGTCATAATATTAAGGAAGAAAGCTGGATCAGAGTTTCCAAAAAACATGTTAAACTCTCTATTAAATATGTGTTGGAAGCAAATGATTTAGGATTTTGTTGTGACTTTAGGTAGTCTAATGCTCTGCAAACGCCTAATCACACTCCAGTCTTTTGTTCAGTGGAGGTGGGTGTTATTGGGAGGGTTTGTTCTTCCAATACCTGTGACTATATTAGCAAGTTACTTCATTTGGGTGAATTATTCTCTTTATTTATTCCTCTCTGAGGCACATTTGGTCAGCTTTGCTGATTATGTTAATTAGCTACATCATTTTTAATGGCATCTATTGATTAATTTCTCTGATGTCTCCTCTCTCTCTTTGTAGTAACTATCAAATTTCCCAAATCCCATGTTTTCCTTCAAATATTCTTTAGAGGAATCTAGTGATTTTCAAATCCCACAAAAAGTCTGTAAGCAAGTTAAAAAGTCAAATTACATAAAACTCAGAAGACAAGCTCTTATGGAGTCTTGTTGAGAGAGTGGGGAATAAGAATCTCCAAAAGAATTAAAGGACAGGATAAAAACCCATCTGTGTTACTGCTTTGTCAAAGGTCTTGTTTAATCCTTTGCCAGCTGAAATATGAAGTATGTTGCCTTCACCTCTTTAGCTACAGAGGCAGCACTATACTACTTACTCAGTTCATAGCAGATATGATATAAGAAAAGCAAAAATTGTTCCTATTTAAAATAAATATAGCAAACCCAGTAAAAATTAGAAAGGCTATTTTAAATATGTTACAAACTTCAAACAGTAATAGAAAAAAATAATAGCAAAAAGCAATTAAGCTTCAGTAAGTCTAATATACAACACAGGCCATTTGAATAACACCAGAAAGTCAAATTTTGTGAAAAGCAATTCACACATCAATAGACAAGAAAATATTGTTTTTCTCTGACATTAGGATTAAACTTTCAGCACAGATAACAGCTTCCTTCTTCTTACTTTTGTCCATGATTAATCTGAACCTGACAATCTAAGTGCCAGGCAGCTTTTGTATAAACTATCACAAGTTTCAACTTGTTGCATGGTCTGACAACTTTTAATGCAATGTGTTTGCCTAATGACCACTACACAGAATTGTTTTCCAACACCTATACACATATTTGTACACAGGTGCATATTTTACACACCATAAATCCCACATATACTTCTAAATGCTGCTGCTATGGTCTTTAGCAGGTACACTGTATGCCTGGCAAGAAAGTATTTTCATCCCTAGCAGAGAAGGACATGACTGCATGTTATGAGTACAGTTGCCACATACCTTCATTTCAGCCCTTCTCATTCCACCTACAAACTTATTCTTCACAGGCATTCATTAGTATGTTCAAATATTTATCAAGAACTCCATGAAGGCATTCAATAAGTGGTGACAGGGTGGTGACATTTGCCTGACTTAGATCTTCTAGCTGAGGAGTCCAAGACCCACTGAACAGTTTGGAACAGTTTGAGCTACTGAGAGGCGTGGGAGCAGACATTCAAGGCTGATGAAAAGCTTTCTTTTCACTTTCTATTAACAAGACAAAAGTTATAGGGTGATTTAGGCTGGAAAGGGTGACTGACAGTCACCTGGTCCAAGCCTCTCCTTAAGGTAGGTTCATGTAGATCAGCTTGTTCAGGCCTTTGTCCAGTCAGGTCTTGAGAAAACCCAGAACTGAAGATTTCATTGCTTCTCTGCACAACGTTTCAGTGCTTAAGCATGGTGTCAGTCAAATAGTTTTTCATGACACCTAATTTGAATTTCTCATGTTCCTACCTGTGTTTGTTTCCACTTGTTGCTTCACCATACAAATTCATGGACAGCCTGGCTCCATCTTCTCTACACCTTCCCATTCAGCAGTCAGAGGCAGCAATTCAGACTCGCTGTAGGCTCTGTCCTTGAGGCTTGACAAGCTTATCCTCCCAGCTCATCAGTCACATGGATGAGACTCTCTGCAAAGAGTTGGAAGCAGGCTCACATTTTTCAGTCCTGGTGCTCATGGAGGGAGGTTCAGCCACCCCAGTATCTGCTGGAGGTACACTACATCCAGGCACAAGCAGACTGTGGCCTTTTCATGAATCTGCTCGAAAGAGTCCCATAGGAAAAGGCCCTGAAGGTAAAGGGGTCAGGAAAGCTGGTTGTTACTTGAGGAAAGGATCACCTCCTCCAAGCTCCAGAGCAGTCCATCCTGATGAGCAAGGAAGTCAGGCAAAAAAACAGGAGGCCTGCATGGACATTGGGGCAAGGAGATCAGGGCGAAACACAAATGCAAAGAAGAGTATACAGAAGATGAAGGCAGTGATAGGAAGCCTGGGAGGAATACAGACATCCTGGCATTTCCTAGCACAAAGGGGTAACATCAGGAAAGCTGATGCCCAACTGCTGTTGAGTCTGGCAAGGATGCCTTGAGGAAAGGCCTGTGAATGAAGGCCCTGTGGATATTTCATAATTGTAGAATAAGAAAGCAGAAAAGCATTCATATGCACCATGTAAATATGTGCCATTCCTTGCTATGTTTCTGAGAACAATTTTTTATGTCCTCTTCCTGTTAGTGAAGAATTTATTTGTGTGTATATCTGCTTTAGGCATACTCAGGTTGCTGTCACAGCAGCATGGTCCTCCCAGAGTTGTTACTGAGAGTCTTCTGTGGGACTGTCATCTTTGCAAGTCTGCCATTGCTGTGATGTTGTAGGGCACAGCCAACTGACTTTTAGACTTTTCAGGCTTGAAAGTACTTCTGCTTTTGCCTCAAGCTCTTGAGATTCCTTTCCAAAGTGGGGTTATAATATAAAAATACAGGTTTTCAAAGGCAAAGTACTCTGCCAAACTTTTTTTTTTCTTTTTAGTAAACAAATTCCTCTCAAAATTTCCTACTAGTACAGGAAAAAAACCTAAGAGGTGATGTAAATTATTCACTTCCCTTAAAATGGGAACAGTGATGTAGTTTCTTTCATGTATCTACTGCTAGGAGTAGGTCACACACCTCTGCTTTTTATAACCTGCATTACAGAAGATCTTTTCTATTCACCAGTTTACAGAATTTTAATTAAGAAAGCTAAATACACTGGAATCAAAGTCTAGCAGGAGCTGTCTTCAGAAGTTCTGTACTACAGTTGCTGCTTACTGTTCTTATTTTCTATCTAACACAGGTGTTTTTCTTCTTTCTTTTATACTTTCCAGTTTTGTATATAGACACATAAATCAAGTTCAATACTAATAGTTGTGGTGGATACTTATGAAATGCTTGTTTAGTTCAACCAAAGCATGTTCTGAGAGAGGCAAGACTCCAACACAACACAACTTTGATTTTTGAAAGGAGCTATAACTTGCTTGCACAATGAAGGAAGGTGATCATACCCTTTTCTGTAAGTCAGATGATAAAATCAGCCCTGAAACTCACAGTTTATACATATAAACTTAAAATTCATAGGCTGACTGTGCCATGCAAATGTCTCAAATTCCAAATTTTAGGTCATAAAGTTATTTCTATTGAAATTATTGGAAATTACCACAGTACAATTTATTTTCTAAAGAACAAATCAATAGCAGTCTCTGAGTTTTGAAGGTTATAGGTGAAACCTTTTCAATTAAATATTGTTTGTGTCATTGACAGAAAAAAAACTTTAAGAATTACGTAGGAATAGGATTCTTGTTACAAAACACTGGATTAAAACACTTGGTTGTTTTTTGGGGTTTATTTTATTGCATTCAACGTGAAAGATGTGGAGGTATACCTTTATTCTACGGGATCACTAGAAAATGAACTTTATATTTTTATGTTCATCTGAGTCACCATCGTAGGATAATGGACTAAATAGAAAAGCACTGTTGCCAATTTATGTCTGGAAAATAAAGTTAAAGTGACCTCTGGTGTGTCACAGTAATTTTCAAACTGAATCAGGTATTATTAATGTCTATTTTCTTAATTGTGTCTAATGCCTTAGCCACTTGATCATTCTTGCCTTGCAGTGTTTAGGCACCCTTGACACTGGGAACAGATAGGTTTTTTTTTTCTGGGTCACCACAGGAAGAAGCAGTATAGAACATTGATGATGAATAACTTCTTTGTCTAAACTATGCCTGGTCACTTCATTGAAGCATGAAAGGACAAACAATGGGAATATTTTTATGGTTTCTTAGAAGCCTTAATGTGTTGTTTATTCAAGCTGAACTCTCTCCACACAGGGAAGTAATTTTGAGTACAGACTGCAAGATCAAACTTTCAATTTAAGTTTTAATTACACTCAGTTTTTCTTTCTCCCATCTGTTCACATCCAAAGTTCACAGTTTCCACTACAACATTGTCAGAAACATTTGCAATACCTTCAAAAGTGAGCAGACACCATGAACAAATCCTCCACTGTATTTTTTCTAGGGCTGTTGTTCATTATACAAAAAAACAGGCAACAAATTCAGAACAAAACAAAGAATTGCTCAGCTTGGATTTTAGCCTATTTTTTACATAAATGTTAAATTGAATATTCATTTCAAGATACATTTGGCACTTGGTAATCAGCATAAAGAGAACATTTGATGACACAACATATTTGTGCTTAGACCATGAAACTTGCTTGTAACCCAAGAAGTGAACAATTTTTTGTGCAGTTACAGATGCTTATTCTGCCTTCAGGAGAGGGGCCCTTAGAATTCAGATATGTATGGATGCAATGTTATTCGTAGGCCTCATGCTTAAGATAAAATATCAAGATACACCCTGGCATTTTCACAATGTTTGCATTTTTGTTTAAAATATGCAACTGTCAATTAATGGAGACAAGCAAAGAAGTCAATATAGCAAGTAATCAAATCATGCAATGATTTGGGATGGAAGGCACCTTAAAGACCATCTCATTCCAACCTCCCTGGCATGGGCAGGGCCACCTTCCACTAGACTAGGTTGGTCAAAGCCCCATCAATCCTGGCCTTGAAGTCTTTCCGGGGTGGGGTATCTACAATTTCTCTGAGCAAACTGTTCCAGTGTCTTACCAACCTCACAACAATTAATTCCTTGCTAATATCTAATATAAACCTATTCTCAGTTAAAAGGCATTTCCCCTTGTCCTGTCACTACATGCGCTTGTAAAAAGTCCCTCTCCAACTCACTTGTGGGGGCCCCTCTCTAGGTACTGTGAGGCTGCAAATATATATCCCCAGAGCCTTCCCTTCTCCAGGCTGAAGAGTCCCAGCTCTCAGACTGTCTTCACAGGAGAGGTACTCCAGTCCTCTGAGCATCTCTGAGCATCTTTGTCGTCCTTCTCTGGACTTGCTTCAGCAAGTCTGTTTTGCTCTGTTAAGGGCCCAGAGCTGGATGCAACACTCCAGGTGGAGTTTCACAAGAGCACATTAGAGGGGCAGAATCACCTTCCTTGACCTGCTGGCCACATTTTGTTTGATGCAGCCCAGGACATGGTTGGCCTTCTGGGCTTCAAGCATACAAGTAATTACAAAGATCTGGTTACAAATATCAGTTAAGTACATCGGTCTGCATCACAGGTTGGACCACATTATTAGATAAAAATGTCAGTAATTTTTCTTCACTGATATAAAACTTCAAGAGAATCAGGAGAGTTATGGTTTTTTAAAAGACACTTTCTTTAAGAACCACAGTTTATACAGTCATTATATTAAATTACACTTTCACAAGCCAGCTGAATAATGATCCTAACCTTAAACAACAATTTTTTGCTAATACAATTCCACAGCATTTAATCCTTCAGTCACTATGTAAGGCACAATGGTATAGTGAGATTAATCTCAGTACAAATACTTGACTTAAAACTCCAGGTCAGTATTTGAAAATTGAATGGATTTCCTCAGCATATAAATTAGTCACTTCATATTGTTACCTAAAACCCTCAGGTATGTTAGGTTGCCATATGACCAACATGAAAAAAAAAAAATCTGCATCTGTGAGGAGTAGTTTTCATGCCCCTCCTACACACTATCTTTCAATTAATTCCTCTCAATTAAAAAAAAATTATAGCAAACTAAGATGTTCCTGTGCAAATTTTTCTCTATTGCTTTTGCACCCCACTCTTGTAATTATATTTTAGTAAAGATATGCAAAGCTTTGGGACACACTAGCCTTAAACAGGTGGTAATGCTGGACTCCATCCTGTGACAATATTGGATTGCTAAATTAATTGTGACTCAAATTGTGAGTAAGAGATCTTTGATGACCATATAGTCAGCTGTCAGGGATAAAACACTTAAGTACCAAAGGGAACAAAAGGGGTGCCAGGTTAGTCTATCCAACATTCAGTTCTTGCTCTGATTTTGCATTTCCATTTTTGTATTAGACTGTTAATGCCCAAAATCGTAACTGTTCACTATTCTGTTCTCTCTGTAGCATTCTGTCATACAAATGCTTGAGTAGCAGAGTACTACACAATTCAGAAAGCAATTTGCAAATAAGGAAGTAAAGCTTCCAGGAAAAGAGAGAGGGACAGTATATTTTGATTAATTTATCAGAATATCCTGTAGAGTGTACAGCAGTTCTGAGGCCCCTGCAATGCCCTTTCAATTTTTTTAAGGAAAGAGTAGAGACATTCAGTTCAAAAGTTCTGGAAAGTTTGAAGGTAAACCTAAATGATTTTTTTTCATCACTTTTCTTTATGTCTAAAAGAGAATTCCTAGTGAGGGCCACCTTAATGTACTTTTCCATAGAAAACCTTCCAATACTGAGAGTTTCCAAGCTTGAATGAAGTGTATATTTTTCTGATAGACAGAACTAGTTTATCTCACCCAGAAAAGTTATTAATTCCCCTTTCTAGATAACCACATCATAATATTTATCCATCACTGTAGGTTTGCCTTCACTCTTCTAGACATTCTGCTAGACTTACTGCCAAGCTGGAATGGCAGTGACCTCAGAACTGATTCATCTGGCTACCAAGCATCCATCCTTGCAGAAGAGAAACCCTGAAGAAGATCAAGATTGAAATGATCCAGCCACCATTAACTATTAAATCTATATAAGAGGAATTTCAAAATCTTTTAATGTAATTCTTACTTCTGACACATGGCAGATGGGAGTTTAATAGTTCAGTTATTATTCACATACATAAAGATTTTGACTTTTATTGAGTTGATCATCATAACACTTTCTTTCAAATAAAATGAAGGTCTTAGCCCAAAAAAGCACTGACACCAGCAGTCTGATTGCTGTGTGAGATGGGCAGGGGGGTGTGGGGAGCAGAGCCATTGTGTGGCAGGGTGGGGTTGAAAGCAGGAATGAATGGATTGTTGGAAGAGAAGGAGGGTGGCTGCACGTGACTCTCGGCATCCTGGGGATACACATGGAGTCCTGCAAGTTGTGGAGTTTGAAACAAAGAAGATGTGCAGTCTGCATTTGAGGGTATAACATGAGAAACTAAACTGGGTACCAGGAGTGCAGGAAAGTGGGTTAGGGTAGGCTCCGAGGTGGGGTTGCGAATCCCATCTCAGACTGGGGTCTGAGCAGGACTTGGGATGTCAGAGAGATGATGGCTACTCCGATGTGTACCACATTGTGCACCCGCAGTGATGTTCAGATAGGGGACAGGGAGAGGGGGTGTGGGAGGGGTGGAAGAAGAAACTGGGGTTTGTGTAACAGCGTTTTGAACAAAAGGATTTTTAGGTATGGGGAATTGCACCATAGGATTAGAAGATGCAGGGATTTGAAAATGGGATTTTTCGACACACGGTTTTGGGGTCAGCATTACAGGGTATGTGTTTTAAATAGACAGGGGTTGGGGAATTCGGGAGAGTAGGAACAGGGTTTTGGAGATCTGAGGTTTGAGGAGCAGGGATGGGGGGAGTTTCAAATGTTTGTTTGGCACTCTTTGCTGATGCAGAAACAGCCTCAGAAATTTTAATTAGGGTCGGATAATGTTGGATAGCTGGCTTGTGACTAGCTTGTTTTAAGGAGAATATCCTTGCAGTGACTGTGTTCCAATATGTAATGTCTGTTGTATTTTTTGGGGTTGTTTCTGGGTACAGAGCAAAGAGATACCTAATACATTTCTTTAATTTAACTTTAGCAAAGGGTTTGCTATCTAATACTAAAAACTAGAAACTTGTAAATATATGTCTGTTTGCAAAGTAGATAATTCAACTCCCATGGCTAAAAAATTAATAAAATATAGGAGGAATATATGTATATTGCTTTACTGGTTTGTTTTTGAAGAAAAAGAGAGAAAAAAAATTACAAAAAGGTTCCTCGAATCCAGTTCAGTTTGCATTCCTTTAAAAAAAAATAGAACCGGGAGAATACTTTCTTTAAAAAATATAAAGATTGGATCAAGGAGAGAAAAAGAACTTCAAAAACAAAGAAACAGCTCACAGTGTCTGTGCGAAGTTCCAGCGAAATTCAGACTGAAAAGTCCTTTGTTCTCATGGCCGCGTGGCACGGTGTTGGTCGAGTTTCTGCAGGCTGGTGGCCACCCGGCAGGTCTCTGCCTCGGCCCCGCTCGTTCAGCGCGGCGTGGGGTGGCCCCAGGCTGGCTCGGCTTGGCACGGAGCTCCGGGAAGCAGCCGCGGCGGCCGGCGACGGCGGCTTTTTCTCAGCTCCGGCAGGCTCAAAACAGGACGGCGTGACCCTACGAGGGTCCGGCACGGGTCCTTCTTCTCCGGCCACGTGGCAGGCGGCGGTGATGGGCGGCAGGCTGCAGCAGGAGCCGGCGGGAAGCAGTGGTGCGGTTCCGAGCTCGCTTGCAGCTCCGCTCGTGCGGTCGGGGTGACTCCGGGCTCGCTCGGTGCAGTCTCTGGGAAGCAGTGGCGGCAGAGACTGGGCGGCGCAGCGAGAAGCACCGGGCGCACGCCGGGCAGACCGGGCGGCAGCGGGCATGCAACTCAGACTGGTTTTTCCCCTCGATCCCCGCAGCAGCTTGGAGAAAGTCTCTCTGGCTGGGCAACTGCATTGTCCCGGGTGTGCGCCCGGGACTTGGGATTGGATCTAGCACAGCAGGGGCGCCGGGCAGGGACGTAACAAGTCTGTGTTCGCGCGCGCAGCAGAAAGCTTGCGGCGGATGTTGTCCGGGTGTTTTGGGGAGAGTTCTTTACTCACGTTGTGGACGCCAGTTGTATCTTTGCTGTTTCTTCGCTGGACTTCTCTGGGACCACCATGACCACCCTTGGTAGCTCCTTTAGCCCGGGAGCTCTAGTTCTGGGCGGACGGTGGCAGCCGTTTGCCGGTAAGAACAGACGGACCACTTGCCTTTTAATCAGCGTTCTTTTACTCCCCTCACAGAGGGAAAAGGATCGTGCATAGAATAAGGTGCGAGATGGTAACCTGGCAAAAGTGGCCAAGATCGTCTCTCGCCTGAGTCTTTTATGCCTTCCGTCAGGGGAGGGCAAGGCAAGAGATGAGCCAATGGGCAAATGATTGGCCAGTGACATCTGGCCAGTCCTGGGTAAACGGGGGAGGGACAGGTACAAAGCAGCGCTATGAATGGTCAGCCCACCCTTGGATTCTCGGTGGTCTGCCCACTGCTACAGACACCTATACTGAACTTCAAAGTCAGTAGAACTGCTAGTGATTTTTATCGAAGCTTCATTAAGTACTGCTGAATATGCAAGTACTGCTATATGGAGTACTAATGTGCCAGGTATTAAAGGTTTAATTTTCATATCTCCAGTGTTTTAGATGAGAAAGCCAGTCCTATATATTCCATTCAGTAAAAGTATTATTAGATACAAACCCTGAATATAGGAATTACTTGCTGTGCATGAGTATGTTTATCTCTAGAGCTATATACGTTTAAATAGATTAGTACTTGAACATTTGCAAACTTTGCAAAATAAACCCACTAACATTGCTCTATTGTATTCATTCTTTGAGTACAGCACTTCGGGAGAATTTAAATAATTAGTAGAAGAAAGCAGTATTGTATGCACACTTCAAAGCGAGGAACGGACCTATTGGAGCTGTTTCTAGTTAATGATCTTCCTATAAGCCTTGAACTAGTAAATGTTACACTGCAATAAAAAGTTGTTGGTCTTTCAATGCAGTTACAAGTAAAAAGGTTTTTTTATCTTAAGCATATAGGCTGAAAATGTTTTTCAGGACTGGCTTAAAAAAGTTTTTTAAAATTGATTTCTTGGATTTAATTTCATTAGCCTATACAAGGTATCTTCCATAATTAATGATAGATATCTTTTAAACTCCAATTGTAACTTGTGCATTCTGGAAATAATAGTTACCATGTGTCCTAGAGTGATTTTATGTTATGTATTTTATGCTATATATTCCATATCATCTGCTATGCTCAGAAATTAGTTTTTGTCCCTTTAGTTGTCAGAGAAAAGCTGGCACAGTTTCTTGTTTAAGTTTACGTTCTTCGACTCTGGCAGCAGCAGCAACAATTGGACAGTGGAAAGATAAGGGGAGAGTTTGTGCTCTGGGAGTCTCTCTTTTTCTCGGCTTCTAGCAGGGAGCGAGAGACAGGGAGATTGTCCATTGGGTTTTTTTTTCCTTTGGCATTTTTTTCCTCCTTGGCTGAAGCAAGAGTAACTTTACCTGGACTGTGGTTCCTTTCTCTGGGATTCGTTCAGAACCTCTCCAGTTCAAGACACCAAGACACCAGGACACCTGCTTGGGGCGGGGGGCCCCCCACCAGCAGCACGCCGGGCCTGGGCACCAGGCCCGAGCTCTGAAGGGAATGAACCTGACTGAGCTGCAGCCAAGGAGGGATTTCTCTGACTCAGTGACTTTTCAAAATAACTAGAGGTTCCATTTGTTTAATGCTATTCATTTTGTTTGGTAAATAAATAGCTTTTTTCCACTTTTCTCGAAGGAAGTTTTTCCCGAACCAGTTTGGGGGGACGGGCTGCTGAAATCTGCTCTTCTGCAAGAAGACTCTTTTGGAGGTCCCGTCTCCAAATTTGCCCTCAACCAGCACACCATGGTACTCAAATTCTTTTAGCAGCTTAGTTCTCTCCCATATTTGGGACTATTGAGTCTTTTAATATTATCACATACTCAAAAAGACTGAGGAGTTATAGCAATAGGAGAATGTTTGGTATCATCTAGTCTTCCACTGAAGTGACAGTCATTGTGATTTTAGAGTAGGGATATGTGCTACATTAAAATGCAGGTGAATCACTTTATCTCTCCTTATGACATTGACTGTACCGTAGAAAAACAAAAAGCAAAGTGTTCCAGACCTTTTTTTTCAAATACTTCGCCATTTGACACTGTAGATTTTTAACAGAAATATTAAAGTTGGTGTATGAACACAGTAGGTATGACTGGAAATGGACTGCATGTCCCCTTGGACCACACACATCTTGGTGCTTGCAGGTACGTGTGTGAGTGTGTGTGTGTGTGTGTGTAAAAGAGTGCATGAAGACCATTAGAGAACAAGTGTGAAAGACCATGAGAGAACAAGTGTGAATACACAAAAACAGCCTGCTTAAAGATTTCATAAACAAGTATCACATTTTCTGTCCAAAAGATTTCATGCTGAGTTATCTTGTACTACTTTTCCTGCAATATGTATGCATAGATACTGGAGATCATTTGAAAGTGAGGAAATAGAGCTTGGAGTCCAAAAGTCACTGCAGCCAATTGCTGACCTGGGCTGGAAGAAAAAAGATAGAGGAGACAGAATCTGTGCCACAGTCCTCCACTTCAAAGTCTACAAAAATGGTCATCTTTATTTTTGCTAAAACTCACCTCACTCAGCCAAGGAATATTAGTGTTTAAAATGAGCAGTCCGTATGAGGGTAAGGATCTGGTTCAATGTACATAAATTGAAGCTGGAACAAGAGCTTCTGGAAGAGGATGGAACAGAAGGAGCAATTCATTGTTTTACAGGTATGAAGCTATAAATGTACAGTGCGAGAGTTTTCTTCCAGAGAAGAAACACAAAATGCAGAATACAAAATTCATTAGTTATTATTCAAAAAAAAGAAATATCCCAGCACCAGTAGCATCATAGAAGAAGTTATTTTAAACATTCAGATGTTATAAACAGGTACGGATAATTTAAAAGGATTGCACTGAGGCTGACTTCTTTCAGGTCTAATCTTTTATTAAATCTACTGAAGTAAGAAGGAAGGGAGGTGGTGAGGGGTGTGTGACAAAATTCAGGGAGACAGTACTGTTTTAGCTTAGTTTATTACGAAAACAGTGAGCTTGGGGCCATGAGGGAGAAGACAGAGAGATGAAAGAAAGAAAGATAAACCACATGAAAAAAGAAGACTAGTCAAAAGAATTTTACATGAGACAAGGAGAAGAATGGTATGCCAGGGAGGAGCTGTCATAAATACATCGTGCAGAGGAGTGAGGAAAGTGATGTTTTTCGGACTTCAAGAGGTCTTGTATGCCCAGAATTCTCATCCTATAAAAAAGGGAAGTGCAATGGGTATTTGTTCCTTAAGGGATATTTACTGTTTCTGAAATTATTCATGACCAAAATGATTTTGTACATACTTCTTAATAGATACAAGTGAAAATCAGAGGAACTGACGGTTAACACTGCAATGCTGGTAGTGTAATTGCCCTACATATCCAGAGCATGGCCATTGCATACCATTGCATATACCACTCCACTGCAATTATAGAGATTGGTGGGAAATATTGGGATTATTCCTGCAATCTCCTGCCAAGATACAGAGAAGAACTTGTGGTTAAGCCATGATTAAGTCATGTCAGCTTGCACTGACATTGGAATCCATATGGGGAAATTATTTTTGAAAATGCATTAATCAGAGGTGATCAACCTGCTTTTAATTTTACTGAATGATTCCGCTAAATACAAATAAAAATTTACAAATACAATCATGCATTTATTAGACATCAGGCAAAAAAATAGCATTGATTTGCATAACTCCCTAACACCTTCTCCAGTATTTTTTTAATTAGCCACCAGTTCTTTTTGTGAATAACATCTATTTATGACTCTGTGGCTGAGGAGCTTTGGGAAGTAATGGCAGCATGCAAAGCAAATAGTTTAGTCTGACCTCTTCTGATCCCTGTCAGTCCCCATATAAAGAATTAATAAGCTGATCTGCGAACCTGCTGAAACCCTCAAAAGGTACCACCAGACCCAGGAAAACCTAAGCTACTTATTGTGAACACATTTTTTTATATACTTAAGCAAAATAAAGTCATTCAAATACATTGTTTTTCTTGTATACTATTTGTGTTGTTGCAACAGACTCAGTATCCAGAAATGTTAAACTGTTTAAAGAATATGCATAAAAGAGGTTTCACATGTAACTTACAGAGATAATAATTTAAAAATCTAATTTAGACATATTATGGGAATAAATCAACAACTTTTGACGTGCTTCTAAAGTTCAGGAGAATTTATTCTAGATTTATTTGAAAATTTGCTTCCTAAGTTCTTTGCCAATGTATCAAGCACTACATACTTAATTTTCTGTAAAAACCACAGTCTAGTAGTATTTTCTTACTGGTTCCCACTACATTTTGTAAGTTAAAGGGGAAAAAAATCTAAACTGTTTACACCAAAAGTCTCATTTATGTTGATCATGTTTTGAAGAAGGAAAGAGATTTTAAGAGATTTTTCTTAGAAACCTGTGACCAGTTAAACTGGAGCAAAAAAAGAGGAGAGGAGAAGAGAGGAGAGGAGAGGAAAGGAGGGGAGAGGACAGGACAGCACAGCACAGCACAGCAGAGGGAAAAAGGAGTACATTCTCAGTAAATTAAACAAGACTCAAGTCTGCCATAACACAAGAAGCAACATAAAAGATATTGTTATGTTGAACATTAAGATACCCTATTCATGCAGACTGCAGAACTTCTGCCATACTTTGTAATGCTGAAAGAATAATGCAAAAAGCTCTGTTCTCTACATGGTTTTTGGTACTAGTTGAGGGTTACTTAGTAATACAGAACATTTTCAAAAATTATGTAACTTTGGTTGGAATTGAAAGGCATGCAGAAAATACAGCAAATTTAAGCCTTCTATAATTAGGTGTTATGGGAGGTTTCTCTGTTACTGATAGTACTGATACATACCAGAATGCATCTGAGCCCATCTTTGATGTGCAGACAAAGGTATTCCAAAACTGACAAATCTCCAGATGTCTTATACAGATGTTCAGTGTGCAGAAGGTCTGTGGGGGTGAAGCATCAGCCACTCACAGGAGTTTAAAGATTGCATTTAAGAGTTTTTTTAATAATTTCAAGATGGTTGCATTCTTCTGTCTACAAAAAATACACTCTTTTTTGTTTTTATTTATTAATTTAGAAGAAAATTAACTTTGTTAATAAAGTATGAGGAAGACAGTTTACTGACTTCAGTCCAAAAATAATAAAAAAAAGATAGATATGCAAAAGGAAAATAGGAGATGGGAGAGTTCTGTATAGAATAATCAGAGACTCACACAGCTAAAATATTGTGGTTTTCCTTTGTGTTTACACAGATCAATTCCTTTTAGAGTCCTGCCTGCTTATTTTTAATGTTTCTAACTGTGATTATTCTTCCTACAACAGCAGAAAGTGAAAGGAATGCATGATTACAAGAACTAAACTAAATAAAAATTGCATACATATTGGCATTTTTAGGCTCACAGCTGAAAATCAAGCGGTGAAAATAATCCAGCTCTGATGACTTGTGCTGTGTTTCTTCTGCAAGCCTGTTCAGTGCTGCAAAACGAAGCAGTGTAGCTGCTATGATTAACAGCTAGCTCTGGTAAATATGAAAACTTCCTACAGCTTTCCCAAAAACTCTTTAGAGGTCAAATGCCACAGTAAAGGGCACCATATTGTGTCTTTTAGTCAGAGTAGCTTGCAGATTCTGTTTTCAGTAAGTTTAATAAAAGGGATTATTCTTGCAATCTCCTGCTGAACCAAAGAGAAGGACATTCCTCCCACTCCATGCCCCCACCAATTTGTATCTCTGGCAAGTAGGTTATTACATGGACATATTTTATTGCTTAAAATCTCTGGGACTTATTGTGAAATGACACAGAACAAGGTGTCCACAAGAACAATTAATGAGATTTCTACGCCTCAGATCTCCTCTTTTCTCACCTTCCTGTGGCTACAGGAAGTTTGTCTGCTGTAGGACCTTCATTTCTACATCAAGACATGGGTGAAGTTAAAGCCTCGAGTGAGAGCACAGAGTCTGACTGCATCAGCAAGGGGCATTCACTAGGATGCTTAAAATGGGCCTCAAATGGAGAACTGTTTAGGCTAGGCTTAAATAGTAAATAGTAGTCAGCATGGGAATTGTTCTGCACTGATTGAGTTGCTCTAATTTAACACACTTTTCATTTGGAAGCCTTCAACACATTTATTTTTTAATTCATTTTTCAAATACTTTTTTACACACACAGAACACAAAATCTCAGTTTCATCTTTATATCCCCCAATCTTTTGCATACTTAATGCTCTGTTCTTGTAAGACCTCTGCCCTCACTTGAAAAGACTTAAACAAGAAAGTGAATGAAATAAATCTCATCTATTCTTGATTTGAAGTGGAAAGCAACATGTCATCAGTGTCCTCCATACCTATCATTCAGGTTTAGGAGCTGGAGGACAGCAATCCTTCTTGAAAGGAACTAAGAGCTTATATCCACCAAGTAACACAATGGCAAAATGCCATCTTAGTATGAGTAAATATGACTAAGTATGACTTACAGTAACTAAGAACCTTAGTATCACTAAATATATCTATGAAACTCCCTTAGCATTCTCAGGAAAAAGTATTTTAAGGGAATCCCAGTTTCCACTGTCCACATTTAATGAAAAATAATCCACTCTGTCTGCTTTGATACCTGCTGGTTGAGAGAAACATTTCTCAGAGACGTTGCAGAGTGTTGCCTGACTCCCTTGGGTCACATCCTTTAGAGGACATTTACACCTGTATCAGCATTCATGTGAATTAATCTCTTTCAGGCTAGCCCCTTTCCAAACCAGTTGCTTTTAAATATTATCTTTTCATGTAAAAGATGTTGAAAACTTAATGACCTTCTGGTAAATTGTTTTCTTAGGAAAAAGTATTTTAAGGGAGTCCCAGTTGCCACTGTCCACATTTAATGAAAAATAATCCACTCTGTCTGCTTCGATACCTGCTGGTTGAGAGAAACATTTCTCAGAGAGATTGCAGAGTGTTGCCTGACTCCCTTGGGTTGAATGCATAGGGTTAAAATGTTTCCCAAAATCGTGGTAATTAAAATAGGCCTTGGGAACGGGAGTGGGCATTGTCTTTGCTAAAGACAATGAACAGGGTGAACCTGCACAGGGTGAACCTGCACCTGTGTACCCACCTGTATGGTAGATAATGCGATGATTGCTTAGTAAATATAATTGATCACAACAAGAATCATGAGAAAGGAATAACAATCATGAGAAACATTGTGGGGAGGGGGGCTTAAACTCATGCTTGGGTGAAAACAATATATACAATAGAACAATATTAAGTTAATGATGAACATATGATTGTACAACAGTTATGTAAGGAAGAATATAAAATGTATCCATTCCGAATCCATGGCAGGATCATGATTTGGGTCTGAACCCCTGATTCCCAGAGAGTGCTCTCAATAAAAGCACCACCTGCATAATCATCCAGTGATTATGTGTTTCTACGCTAACTGGGTCACATCCTTTAGAGGACATTTACACCTGTATCAGCATTCATGTGAATTAATCTCTTTCAGGCTAGCCCCTTTCCAAACCAGTTGCTTTTAAAAATTATCTTTCCATGTTAAAGATGTTGAAAACTTAATGACCTTCTGGTAAATTGTTTTCCTCATATTCGTGCATAAGGCTTGCCAGCAAGTATGTTTCAGGAAAACAAAAGCCTGAAATAGATGTGTGAGCAAACTGAGCAGCAGCTGTACTGAGTTTACTAAGATAATTCTCCCTCATAGACATCTGAAAAAGGGATATTGAAAAATATAGGTTCCCTCATATCATGATATTAAAATGGATTTAGAATACAAAGAACTAAGATAATTGAAGTATCTGAGCAAATACAAACCTGAAGAACCCATCCATCCAAACAGATGAGCTCTGAGTTGGTATGACCTCTCCTCCCCCACCCTCCCCAGTTCCTTTTCAT
Source organism: Orthonyx spaldingii (assembly GCA_013397795.1). Classification (NCBI taxonomy): domain Eukaryota; kingdom Metazoa; phylum Chordata; class Aves; order Passeriformes; family Orthonychidae; genus Orthonyx; species Orthonyx spaldingii. Next base: position 73,381 of record VZTJ01005566.1, on the reverse strand, counting down.
TACTAAGATCTTTATCATAGCAACTACATACAGTCATATTTTCTTGACCTCCAGCACAAATTAATCACAGGCACACAGTAAGTCAGGTCTATCTTAAAACTCTTAAAAGACTAAAAAAAAATTATGCAGCTGGTTGCTTAACCTTGAATGCAAGTTAAATGTGACTATTTTAACAATTAGGTAGGAGCAAAAGAATGAAGCAAAGAGTTTAAAAGATTTTTATTGTAACATGGTAAAACTTGCAGTTGTAGGTGAAGGCAATCATATGCAACAGCTCTTAAAAGAGCATTAGAAAGGCATGAGAATTAAATGGTAGTGAAGATAACAGTCTGGTACATTACGGCATACACCCACTGCAGAGCTGTGATTTTCTCTCACTCGGAACACAGAGAAGGGAAGGATACAGCTAATTGGCCAATTAACAGTGATACGCTACATAGAAAAGGGGAGTCATGGCTGGTGACTTTGGGCAAAAAGGCAAACTTATTATTTTAGTATACTAGCTACTTCCGTGAACAGCAAAGGCATTACTTGTATGGCCATTGAAGCAGGAGAATAGAAGGATGAAATATGCCAATATCTTTACATGGGAGAAGTCCACTATAAAACAGGATTTTAGTGATTCCATATCTTTTGAAGTGACTGCAGCAGTAGAAACCAGAATTCACTGTGGAAGGAAATCAATAAAACAGGTCATAGATTGCCTCCTTGGGGCACATTCTTTGGCTTAATTTCAGCATGTGATCTCTTTGCCATAGTTCATGAACCTGGCTTGTTGTGAGTGCTTATATTTTCAGCTACAGGCCATGGTAAGTATACAGCAATTTGATTCAGCTTTAACCTCTTAATGTGGACTAAGCCCACAAAGAGACTAGGACACATCCTACTGCCCATAAGCACAGACTGGCTGTCAGTTAACACAAATGCCTGACAGCAGTTACGGAGGCACAAACAACAGGATCAGCTCTCTGACTTAAGACACAGGAGGCCCATGATATATGATGTATGTAGAAAGGTATTTTGAGCTTCAGTGCTGTGTTACAGTGTCAGCAAGACAGGCTTTTCTAGAGGGTCACACCGACGTTTTTGGGCTGGGATAAGCCATTTATGTTATAGCACTGATATTCTTTGTGATTCCTGGATTATGACAGTAAATGGAAACCTCTGTCAACCACAGATCTGCTGTCACAGACATGAGGTGTTCCCTTTTTTCATGCCACAGGACACTTTCCCCCTCTCCTCACCTCTTATGGAAAAAGTAGAGGGAACTCTGGTAATTCACTATTTTGATGAGCAAGTTAAACTCTGTGTGGGAAGTTACAAGAAATATTGGATTTAAGAAACTCTAGAGCATATGTTTCTTCCTAAGACCACAATGTTTCTTCCTAAGAAAGGAAGACCCACAAAGCTTTTTCCTAAGTAAAGATTCATGGAAAATAAACAATGAGTCAGATAATTAAAAAAGAAATAGAACTGTTGATAGCAAACAGACTAATGATGCAAGAAATATGTATCAGTGGAAATGTAAATATGTCTCCCCATTACTTCCAATCAGCAGCAAAGAGTCAGTACTCAGAAGAAAGAAATAGAAGTAGAAAAGGAGTTACATTAATGATATACCATCCTAACAAGTCCAGGAGCAGGGAGCCTGCACAACCGAAGTATGACAGAAGTAAACAACACAGCATATTTGGCAAAAGGGTCATTGGCTACTGGACACTTTTTAGAACTTGGCCTACATGATCCTCTGATTATAATGAACTAATTTTTTTTTAGTAAGAGATTCCTGAGAGCACCCAGAGTCTACAGAAAGATACCTGGCAACTATTCCATCAACTGTTTACTGTTCCCCACTTCATCTTCTTGAACAAAGATTGGGCTCTAAAGAGCAAAGAAGAGAGGGAGAGTAGGGCAGGCAGAGCCTCCACAGCCTTTTGCCTTTCATTTCCAATTCTGAATGTATGCAATTGCAGAAAGGTAGAACCAAGCTGCCATTACTTGTAGGTGCCTCAAAGCTTTGTCTCCCCCAGGGAGAAAATGATAAAGTCAGGTCTATTATCTCAAAGTGTGGCTGTCTGTCATGACTTTTCTGCTGAGCCCTGTTGCCTCCACCATGATGAACAGTGACTAGGTGATGGTCTCCTACTCCAGTACTCTTAGCTGCTGGATCACAGAATCATACAATGGTTTGGGTTGGAAGGGACCTTTAAAAGCAATCTAGTCCAAAGCCCCTGCAATTAGTAGAAACATCTTTGAGTATATCAGGTTGTTCAACCTCATCTTGAGAGTTTCCAGGGATATGGCACTTATCACCTCTCTAGGCAACTTGTGCTAGTGTACCACCACCCTCATAGTAGAAAACTTCTTCCTTATAACTGCTCCAAATTAACTCTATTTTAGTTATAAAACCTTTTCCCTTGTCCCATTGCAACAGGCCCTGCTAAAACATTTGTTCTCATCTTTCTTAAAGGCCCCCTAAAAATACTGGAAGGCCACAATAAGGTCTCCCCGGCACTCTCTGTTCCGCAGGCTGAACAATCCAATTCCCTCAGCTTTTCCTCATAGGAGACGTGCTCTGTCCTTCCAATCATCTTTGTGGTCCTCCTCTGCACCTGCTCCAACAGGATGTGGCAGCTCTCACTCAGGGTGGGTACTGAGCACTTACATGCTCAAAACGTCTCCCAATAACAGCATGAAGCTCAGTTAGGAAAGTTCACTTTGACTTTGTTTCTATTTCCACCTCAACACTAGCAATTAGTATACCATCATCTAGAAAATAATACTTTCTGTAGTATATTTAATAGTGATGCCTTTTTCTGGTCTTGGGAATGAAAACCCAGACACGGTAGAAGGGTTGGGGGTTAATTACCTCAGTATTTTAATAGGAATTCCGTCATCCGGTGCACCACTTCGCCGAGGTGGAAGGCACTGCGGTGCCCACCATGCATGCATGCACCCCCACCGTCGATCGGTATACATTTTATAGACCTAATACATTATCATATCTACCCAAGTGGCCCAATAAGGGGCTTGGATGATCTAATTTTTAGTTTACAGAACAAATTCTACTGCAGGAGCCATGGCTCCTCAAGACAGTAGGATGTTTTGTCTCCTAACTCTACAAAACCTTGGAACTATGCTGAATTATCAGACTTAACAAAGTACAAGTATGCATGCTAACACTTGTGGATACACAGAACTGTGTAAAAGGTACAAAAAGGAATAGCAAAAAATCCTTTAGGCATCAATAGTCTTGGAGATGACATATAGTGATTTAATATTTGGTGACTTCAAAACAATCCATAGCCATGTAATATTAAATTGGTATTGATTATCACAATAATTAATGAAACAGATGCCTCTGTATAAACCTTTATGTACATCAGGTTCTGTAGATGTATATACCTGTAGATGAATTCACTGATGCTCTGACTTCCCTCCCACCCCACAGGATTGCTGTTTCCATGATACTCACATCCTCTCCACTCCTAAGAATCTGTCAGCAAGCCACGTTAATGCACTAACCCTGATCCAACAACCCATTTAAAATACCACATGCTTTGGGGTGGGGGCTGAAGACCCTGTAGTATTCAGGTGGGAGAAGGGAGAAAGGTAGGAGAGAAGACCTTTCCCCTGAACATCTGCTCCCATCATTTCAAACCTCAAAATCGAGACAAACATTTCCACCTTTTTTTTCCTCCATTTCTGATGTGAAAGAATCACCTGCTGTTTCCTTCTGCTATTAAGATGTCAGAAAGACAAAAATTTGACTCCTGAAGTATGTTGCAAGGTTATTGTCCCATCTGGGGTCTCCAAAGGCAGCAGTAAAATTGCTCAGTTAACCACCATTTACATACTTACTGCTGTTTGCTGGAAGACAAAAAGGAGAAAAGGGTAGAAAAAAAACCCCACCCAAATGCAAAGGTTGCAGGCAAGCTTAACAGATAGAATGAAAGACATATTTATTTTAAAGCTAAAAGAAGCATAATTGCTCAACTACATTCTCTTTGTTATTCATCAATAGTAGAGCAGAAAACGTGAAATATATATTACATGTGTAGTGTCTATTTATAAGAAAACTCTTCAACCCCAAATGCTCAGTTTTGAAAATGTCTACATTTCTATTTTGGAAAAGAACCAGCCCAAAACCCAGCCATACTAGAAAAGCTGCAAGTACTTTTTGTTGCATTATCCAACATAAATTGAGTTTATATGCAACTTCTTTTAGCCAGACTTCATCTGGTAACTCAACTTGGAAAACAATCTGCCTGCAAGACTATTCTTCAGCAGAGAGACTGAGCGCTTTTGACTAAAATTTTAAAAACCTTATCCAAATTTCAAGCAAATTACATGAAGATCTGAAGTCTCTCCTCTTATACTTAAAGGACAGAGTTAAATAAGCCCTCTTGCAGTTATTTACAATTGCAATCACTGTAGAAGTTTTAAGAGAAAATCCCAGTCCATATAAGAAAAATTTAACAGCATTTCACAGCATTTTATTGTGTCTTACTCACCTACAGGTAATTAAGTGCTTACAGTTTAAATGACAGAATATGTTGCCATAGAAAATGGAAAATTTAATATGTCCATGTTTCTTATTATCATGATGTAGAGTTATGACATCACAGCTGAAACTTTTCCCTTGGAATAGTTAGCTCTAATTAAAACATAGAGTAGTGGATAATGTGTTGCCTCTGCATATGCTTATTTTTCATCTTCTGTTTTGATTACTAGATATTAGCCCATTCCAAGGAGATTCAAGTGTTATTCCAGCATCTGCCTACTTTGTAGACAAATAGCTATTCTCACATCATTATACATTAATATCATATCACAGTTTGATGTTCTTCACAGAATCCTTAACATTAATAAAGACAATTATCTTCTCCCAAAATTTACAAACTTAAAAAATTATGATTTTTAGACTTTCATCATGAAGAGGAAAGAGCTTAGCTTTTTTTAAGTTACTGTACTGCATCTGGGATTTGTCAAACAGGTTAATAACTCACAAAAGGCTTTTTTACCTTTTGCTCCAAAATACATTTTAGTGTCTAATTCAGAATGTATGCCAGACCCTCTGTGACAAGTATTTTATGAACACTAGTAGCAGTATTGTGTCTGACAGGTTTTTTTAGTTTATTACATGTGAGATGAAGATACCGCATGGCACATGTATTTGGTAGAGCCAGCTTTGCTTCACTGAACATGTTCTGCTTGGAGGCAAAGTCCATTCCCTCATACTAGAACAATTTGTACTAGGATATTAAAGACAACATGAAAAAAAAGCTCCACCTCTATAGAGAGGCAGAGAACTGTGGAATTGTGAATAAAACATCATCCAAGAGAGCACAGGGATCTCTATAATAAAATACTCAAATAGGAAGTAAACCTACATTTGCACATTCTACATCCTATAAAGCCAACTCCACAGTTTGAAAGATGGTGCAGGACTTGCCCCCTGCTCAAAACAGTTTCCTGATCATCAAGCAGGGCTTTCCCAGGGGTTACAGAAGATGTTAAAGACATGTTAGGCTGGGCAGATTAAATACTCCATACATGACTGGTAGTGTTGAGTAGGTCGATGCCTTCTCTAGTGGTAATACTCCTTAAGAAATTTTGCTCAAAAATACTGTATTTTGCAAAAGCTTTAATCATGCAAGTCTGTGTCAGAACTACTGCAGGAATAAATAAATGAAACCTGCCAGATCCTTGAGCATCTGGAACACAACTCTTAAGCTGCTTTGGCACAAAAGTGGACTTGGGAAGATTCAGATCCAAACAGCCCAGGATGCAATTTGGCAATGTAGTCAAAACAGTCAGGCAAGCAGCTTGACACCTAGATCTATTTATCCACTCCTCGGTGGAGTATTCCTCAGTTACAATTTTGTCCCTACTCCAAAGTGACAAAAAATAAAAATTAGTCTGTTCTACTGCTCTCTGGTTTCAAACTGAAAATACTGTATTTAACAGCATAATATTGACATGAAAAGTAAAATTTAAAAAAAATCAGAAAATTAAAAAACAGAAACAGTTTACTGTATTTAAGTTAGTTAGTCTGAGTTCTGTGTAAGCCTCCCCTGTATAGGAAAAAACGGGAAGACATTTTATCCCAGAATTCTAAATAATCTTCTCAGAATTATCATCCATGTAGTCTTATGTAGGACTGAAGCCATCTCAAACTGGAACACAGCTAAACTATGGTTCTCAACATGCTTGTAACAGGCCTAAGTCTTTTCCAGGTTGCTCAGGTGACTATTTTGAATTACTAAAATCTCAGATCAGCGAAAGTATCCTGAAGCCAAAGACTCAGAGTCATACAAAACACTGGTAACACTTCAAAGATGAGATTTTTTTTAATACGTTTTATTAGAGGTAGGGTATAATCTGGAAAACTGCACAAAAGAAGAACCATATAAGCACAAAGAGATTTACATCTATTGGGATATTTAAGAAGCTGACAACAGTTTAAATCACATTCTCCAAGAAGGAAGATTTCCATTACATGCTATATAAATGCCAACCCATAATCTACTTATAATTGTTTGTGATTAAACAGCTGCACTATTAAGATGCTTCTCAAGTCTTCAGCAAATGTTTTTCAATAGCAAGGAACTGTGGTAATTGTTTGGTGTAGAGGCTGGTAGGCCTACGGAACAAGAGACACAAGGAACCCAGTGCTGGGACAGTCCCTGAGATCCTCCCCCAGGTTATGGTGAAAGAAAGGGCTTCCCCCGAGATTCTTTGTTCTGTTATGGTAACATACCCCAGCTCAGTCATCCCGGTTGGGCTGTTTGCCCCCCGCCCCTTCTATACCCGATGTGCCACTGCTCCAGAAGGTTCCACTTTCCCTGTTTCTCCCATTGACCCCTGCCACATCACCCCTCCCCCAGCCTTACCCTATTGGCTCTCTTACCCTAGTCCTGCCTGGGCCCTCAGATCATTGATTCCTNACCCACCCCCACCACTCCCTCCACCCCTGTATTTTGTGTGTTCGTCACTGGAGTCTTTCACGCGTGGCTGCAATAAACCTCTCCCGTGCAACTCTATGCGGGGAGCCTTCCCGTGCCTCTTCTTCGCCTCTTTAAGAAAAGCTTGCCGGAGTTTGTGGGTGTGTTAGCGGCTGCGCAGCCCGTTCCAAGCGGCTCCGGGCGCCGAGAGACGCTTGCATAGATATTGCAGCATCTGCCGCTTGCACGCCGCCGCTTTTCGCCCCGGGATGCGAGCTGCCGCGCCACATCGCGGGCCGAGAGCTGCTGCTCCATGCTGCTAGCCAAGAGCTGCCGCGGCATAGCCTGAACTGCGAAAAGCCGCGGGCACCGCAAACGCCACTCACTACGATTTGGTACTTCGGTGAAAAATGCAAGATGATGTCTTAAAGTATGATGTGAAAATGATCGCTAAGCTTAAGTGACTCTCCTAGGGCATTTATTGTTCCCACACTGTTTACTGGTCCTGCAGCAGAAGGGGGAAAAGAAGAGGGCTAAAGAAAATGGCAAGGGATGTTACAACCAGATAGAAGGTGCAGGCATTTGCAGTAGAGAGAATGAACTTGGCTTTTCAAACCAAATCACAGTTACCAAAGTGTTTGTCTGGATCTTGCAGGTTTCAATATCAGTCTTGATTTTCTCTCCTCCTCACTGTCTTGCCCACATGTATTCAAGTGTTACTCATTAGCCATTTTCCTTATTCACAATTTTCACCATAATTTAAGTCTTGAACCCCTGCAACAGCACAGATGTCAAAATGTAAACATCCTTACATGAACTTTTAAGTTCAACTTTTTATTTGATCTCTCCTTATATTCTACCAATGCTGTCTCATTTACCAATTTCTCAGCCTTTTCACAAGTATTTCTGCATGGGTTTAGATGCTGTACACTAAACATGGAAAGTCTTTCTTGTAAATATCCACAAAGCTCTCCACTGTTAATAGTGGTTTTAAAGACACCTACTAAGAAAACTGAAGTGGTATCAAAAAGTAATTACAAACAGCTTATATTTTTGTTTTGAAGTGAATTGCATAAATACTATCAAAGGTAGTGTTCCCAAAGGACAGAATATGTTATTCTTACTGTGTAACTTAGAAACCCAGAGTTATTGCCTGCTCTACAAGCCTATAGTCATGCACTTATTGATCATCTTAATATTTCTTTATACTTTGAAGGAGAAGAATGCCCATGTAAACACATGAAATTTTAAGAGAAGAAGAATCAGAAGTACATTGCTTATTCATCTTCAGCAAGAGGAAAAAGCATGTTTTTACAGTGAGTGCATTTCAAATTTATTTCTCTTTAAAAATAAATGCTATATTTTGAATAGACTATTTAAAGAAGTCATGTTAATGTAATAAACTGGACAATTTTAACATTTTAAAGCTTGCAAATTATTCTTCCCAAATATAGAGATGCTAACCGATGTAGCAACTCTGATGAGATGAGTTATATCTCTAGTAATTATTTATTTCTGGGCGTTGCAGGCATGGTTGTGTTAAGAAGCAACCGTATTTACTAAACTAGAGTGTCAAAACTTGGATGCTGGAGTCAGAACTGATAGCAATGTGGATCCACTACACTGAGATAAAAGTATTTTTTCTCTTGTTGCTAAATGCCAGCAAAATTGAAGACGAGAGCAACAAACATCCCATTTGACATGAAAATATTCACAAATAGGTATATTTTAGGTTTTAATTTATTCCTTCTTCTACCATTGGTAAAAAATATCACCAGAACTCTGGTGCAATTAAATGGACAGTATAATTTTGGGTATACAGAATCTTGTAATTTCTGGTGTAAAAACAACAAACTGCTGATCTGTGTGAGTGGAGTTCCTTCCAGGGCTTTTTGGCTTTTTAGTAGACATCTTTCTCGGGACACCATTTTCTGAGTGTATGGATCCTTGGTTTCAGGTGATGTGATACTGCCAGAATAACAAAACTGTACTGTGCTGTCCATTTCCAGCACAGTGCTTTGCAAGGCTTAAGTAATTAAAGTCAGGATCCAGAACACAAAAAAAAAAAAAATGTAGACAAGAAGGGAGGTATATGTGGTCAGACATATGATAGGAAGGATTATTTTTTGCTTTTCCTTTGAAAGACGATGCTACAGGAGACACTAACTGTGATGTTCAAGCAAGACTTGTGTCCGATACCCAAGCTATTTCAGAATGGGATGAAAAATATATCAAAATACATAACCTTGTGTCTTGCCCTAGATTTTATTTAGTCATTTATTAGTAGGGATTTCCACAAAGTTATTGCAGAGATTAGCCTTACATTTGCATATCCACTGTAAGTACCTTGATTTTCTTTTTACTGGTAACTTTCTACTTGTAAATGCTACAGAAAGTAAAAAGGAAGGATCTTTTTTGCTTTTTTATATGACTAGATATGACAACAACTATTCGCAACATTTTTCCTCTAGACTAAAAAATCTTTTGTTCAGGAGAAAAAAATCCATCATTTGCTTGAAAAGCATTCATCTCTTTGTTCCTTAATTTAAAGTAGAAAGAAAAACAGCAAAAACATTAATTAAAGATACATCTAGACACTCAAAATACACACTTCTTTTTTTATATTGCCTAAGAGACCTATTCTTCTCATACTACAACATTCTTTATTCTAGTTGCTGCTCGACACCTGATTTACACCTCATCTGTATTTCAGATAAGCATTTTGCATTTCTTTCCCTTATAGGCTATAAAGAATTGCTAGTTTCTTTTCAAAGAGGAGAAGCAGAAGTTTTATTCACACACATGCAGAACTGCCAGCATGTAAAATACCCAGGCAGTAAAACTAAAAAACCTGTCTTTCCTTAAATACATTTGCCAGTTAAATGAAAGGCCACTTCATGAAAGCCCTTTAGCATTACTCAGAGCTTTCTGAAGGCTGGTGAGAGGATGTCTCTCATTAAAGTTCCCAGCTCCCCAAAGTTCTCTCCTTTACTGAGATACACTGAGTCTTACTGAGTCTTTTTGGGGTGTGTCCTTATAATCAGGTGAGGAACTGAGCTCTAATAAGGCCATAACTGATATTTTTCAAGTGTATGCATTTGTCATGTCAAAGAATTGGTCAGAGCAGTAAGAAACTGCATGTCAGAAAAACTCCTTGTTTAGCTTACCTTGATGAAGGAACACTGAACCTTCCTGCTTCTGACTTCCTCAGCATCCTCTTTGGCATGAACAGGACTGATGTCTGCACTACCTTTCCTTCCTTTAGTGTACTTATACATCCATCACACACACCTGCTCTTTCCTCAGTACTTTTCAAGGTCTTCAGAGGCTTTATCTCTTTCGAGCTCAGGGAATCTTTCAAGCAGGTACCACCAGAGGGCAAAGCCGGATCAGGAACATCCGAGCTCATCCTGGCTCTGTCCTGCAGCCCAGAATGTGATGGGACTTCAGGACTAGCCGGTCAGCAGTGTACATGCTCACAGTTCACACACTACGTGTCACGACTGCAGTGAATTGCAACCACTGGCCAAAACCCGCTGTCTTCAGGAATGTCTGTGCACCCCCAAGATAAGGAATTAAATGCCTGGCAGCCCAATCAGACAACAGCTTCATTACCTTGTGATAACCTTTTTCAGAATTTGTGGGAATCCCCAAAATTTTGTTGTAGGAAATTAAGGAGAACAACATGAGAAACACTAAAGAAATTATTTACATTTTAGCTACTTCAGCCCTTCATTGTGAACTCATTAAAAGATACTCTGATCTAAAAATTGTTTTAGAGAAAAAAGCTTTGCAACTTGATTTCTAGAAGCATTGGCGCTATCTTGGAGTGGGCTGCAAGCCTGGATGCAGTCTCCATTTCAGCAAGACATTGTCATCATGTTCATGTAGCACATTTGAAATCATGGTAGAGTGGCCAGCTATCACAAGACAACCAACCCTATTTAAAATGATAGTTAGAGGATGCCTTTTACTTGAAGCTTATCAGAAAAATGTAACAGATATGCATTTCTTCCAAAGAAATAATTCAGTCCCAAAAATGTATTTCAAACATTCATGCACCCGATCTTTAAGAGAAGATTTCGCTTAAGGAAAACCAAAATTCACCTGCATCTCACTATACACTGTCCAGGTGCTCCACATAAAGGCTGCTTCCCTTCTCTCTTTCTGAGCAGTGTCTTCCTAAGCTTTTCCCTTCTCCCCTAACACTCTGTGCTGTTCATACTGAAAAAAAAATTAGTGAACAGACAAAACCAACTCATGATCAGCACAATCAATATAACTCTAGGAGTAATTCTGTGAGTACAGTGTTTCTCAAGCAGCAATGCCATCAGTAATCAGCCATTCATAGCAAAGTGAGAAGAAGGTGTTGCATGCAATGAAAACTTCATACCTGCTTCTCAAGAAAACCAGCAACTCCCACACCACACTCACATACTCATCACCACAGCTGGTTTTCAGTCATAACAAACTTCTGCTGACCCAGACACTGGCATATCACCCTTCCAGCTGAGAGAGTGAGTCAGCTTGTTGGTAGAGCATTTATTTTCCAGTGAGATATGATCTGGTGTGCTTTGAAGATCCATGAAACATACCTCAGCACAATTAGCACTCCAAAGGCAGAAAGGAAATTCTTCACCCAGCAGAGCAGAGTGTCAGAAAGTGGAGCAGATTGATACCCAGGTGTGTGGAAATGCCAGTGTTAACAATCACTGCAAGCAAATAGGCTGTTACGCCCACAGTCTAGAAAATGATCCGCCTGGTACTGGCTAGGGAGGCACCCATCCATTTAAAATCTGTGAATGGAAACTGTTGTGATGTCTAATTCACACATACTTTTGGGTTTGACTGCACTGAAAATACGTTCCTTGAGGTACCTTGCTGGGTGATTTTCTGTAGAAGGACCTCCTGTGAGCTGGTGAGTCTCGGTCAGGGATGGACCTGAAGGACACCAATAGAAACAGACTCCAAGAGACCAAAGCAGTACAAATTTACTTTAGAGATGCATGATGCTAAAAAGCCTCTCCTTTTCTCATTTGTGTAAATCACAGGAAAGCTTTATCAGAGCCACCTTGGGCTGGCCAACCTTGACACTTCAACTTCTTTGAGAAAATGTATCATCCAAGAACAGGAGTTTTAAAATCATATTCTTAGTCAATACTATTACAACCATCAGGAGGGCTTTTTCCAAGATGCTCCCTTTAAACAACAGTAACAGTTTTCAATATGTTTTAGGGTGTATGCCTGAAGATAGGGTGACTACTATTCATGCTAATATTGTACAATACCACTGAACATCAAAATTACAGCAGTACGGGTAGAGACTACACATGCTCTTTTTGCAATAAAGATATTTAAGCTGGGAAGAAAGCCATTGCACAGCTGAACTATCATTTTCAATATCTAGAAACAAAACCTGCGAACAATTAATCCTTTTATCTCTATTATAAACTATATATTCCAAATTACATCCTTAGCCATTTTAAAATATGCTCATGTCTTTCAGAAAGGAGTCTTATCCTTCAGAAGAATTCCTGCTATTGGACAACACTGGTTTTTAATGTTCATCTTTTTTAATATTATTTTTTTCTCAAGTGAACTTATGTTTATTGTTTTAGCAATACTGTACTCCATGTGTGTATTTCCTTCACCATTTGTGACAAAACAGCCACAGGATTGCTGTGAAGAACACTGAGATCAGCAGGAGTAGGGTGTTAAAAATCAAGATACCTTAAGTTTGTGCAATTTTTTGCATTAAAAGAGGAAATATAAAAATATACAAAAAGATTATCAGACCTCCACAAGACAACTTCATGAAAAGCCAGTGACTTTCAATGGGTATTTGTACATTTATAATTGCATGAAGACAGTGGGATTAGAGAAACAGTTTTTTCTATCACTGGGTTATAAAAAATAAGATCTCTAAAATAATTTTTGTATATAACATAGTATAGAACTGTGTTTAGGATCCAGAAAATACAAATCAAAATGTCCAGTCCTAACTTCTCCCCAAGCCCTCTTCCCCATACACGTTTAGTTAGCATAGCTAGCAACATAAGCAGCACATATTTTTAAGAATCCTTCAGAAGCATTGAGATCTTATACTATTCACTTGCTGGGGAAATACTGCTGGATGTCTTCATCTCCTTTGCTATGCTTTAAAATATGACAGCCTCTGCATCTCTGCCTCTAAAGCTGCACACAAGCAAGACAGACCTGGTACGTTCTCTTTTTGCATCTCAAAATATTTGTGCTCTTAAACCTGAATAGTAGTGGAAAAGACCCAGAGAATCCATGTTACATTTCATCTGTCCCGTCTCCTGATAATGAGAATGTTATCATTTCCAGGCATCTGTAGACAGGTCTTAATGCTGTCAATAAATCAACTTGAATGTTTACAGCAAGCCACAAACCTAAAATGCAAGTCCCTACTGTTCTATGCCAGAGGGCTGTGATGGTTATTCCATCTAATGCTTTTTTTTTTAACTTGCTCAGACTGTGCTCTGTCCAAAGAAGCTCCTTCTGCCCCCACCCATTACACTGCTGTCAGACACCATCCTCTCAGCACTTACCTCACTTAGAATGCCTCTAAACCAAAGTCATAGTATTGAAAGTAGAAGAAGCAAGACATTTCACTTCACAGTTAATCTTTTAGGAAGCAGTAAGATCACTTACCTTTCCAAATTAGCCTTCTGTGGAAAAATTTCTTTTATTTGTATAGTTTCAGTCACAGAAGGATATGGTGTGTGTAAAATATATTTCACAGATTAAGAAAATTCTATGTTCTTACCACCTAAAATAACATTAAAAATTGTATTGCACATTAAAAGCTTTGTCTCTTTAGTCTAATAAACTGTGAGGTCAAAAGCAATAACTAAGGAAAATCCTCAGTGAAAACATTCGCTCATCCAAAACCAATTCTGGTTGGTCAAAGTTGTCAATAGAGTTAAGTATCAGCTCTTGAAATGCATTTGTCTGTTGGTACCAGAACAGGGTGAAGAAAACAACTGTAATTTAATCAACTGGATACTTCTTACCACATACAACAAATGCTGCTGAAAAAGTAGACAAATTCTATAGGTAAAAAAATCAAATCAGTGGCACTCTGTGTATACACTCTGTGTACAAGAATTAAACATTGAACAATCAGAACAGAGAAGTCAAGACACTAGTATTCTTTCATAACTTAAAAAAGTAACTTTTGTTTATACTGTCATTATTTAAAAGCATTATGAATTAATTAGTGAAGTTATATTACTTTAAACTGGGTGGTACTTTCAAACTTCATCTTTTCCCTTCTATGACAGTGCCAGTTTATTTAAGATATTTGAGGCTTTTCTGTATTCATTACTTTGTTTACCCATTCTGGAACAGCAGATCTATAAACAGCTAATTGCTGTATGGTACAATGTTTCTAGTATCCTGATGCTGCATCAGTAAAAAAGACTGATATTTCCAGGCATTTGTGGCTTTGCAGTCATTCTACTCTAGCCTATAGCTGATCTCAGAACTATTAAAGTAAATTTCCAGAGTTTGCTAGCCATGCCACATTCTAGAGACTTAGGAAAGAGCAATGACAACACATGAAATTAATTTTTTAAAAAAACCTCTTACCTCTTTTCAACACATTTAAATAGAACAAGAACTCACCAAATTCACCTGTTTATTCTTCATTTGGGCAGGCAGTTCTGCAGATGAGGTGCTATGAATCCAGCTGCCTTTCCCTCATTCTAGGAGATGTAAGAGATGTGACAGATTCAAGTCTATCAGCAGAGTGCAACACTGGTGCATTTCTACAGCAGGGAGGCGGAAAAAGCAGGGGTGGAGGGATAAAAATCAGCCCTCACAGCTGTTTAAGAGTTCTGGCATGTTGTTGTTGCCACAGATTCCTGTGACTGGCTTTAGCTGATCTCCCCTCCTCAGACATTGCTGCATGTAGAGCTGGGAAATGCTAAGGAAGGTTAATCACTGTACACCTCGAACTGTCTCCTGCAGTAAGCCCTGGGGGTTTATCAATACCTGGGGAGGAAAGAAGTTTTGCCACCTGTCACCTGGGATAAAATGATCAATTACCTAATTCTAGTACTAATTTTGGATTCAAAGCAAAGTGATAATTATCCCAGCTGAAAACAACCTATGAATGACACTGATCATGATTATTAAAACTGGTGTGAAAGGCATTGTGGCATATGAATTCATTTGATTTATTTATAGATTAATTTTCCTCTGTTTACATTCATGTTGAATTCAGGAAGGGATAGGAGTTTTCCCCTGTGAGAACAGCTTCCTCTTTTCCTATTTGATATCATTACTTGCCAGATGCGTAAACTGGCAAACCTTTCACACTAATGGCAAACTACAATAAAACAGCTGGTGGTTACTTAACAATTCACTTTATTTATTTATGGCTATATAAATAAAGGCTTGAATCAGCTTTGCCAGTGTCAGAGACACTGAGAAGATGCTGTTTTCTAACATGTTGAGGGTCACCGGCTGCCAGTCAAAGCACCCCTACAACCTGAGCTCTGCCTTCAAACATTGCTTATTGCTCCCAAAAGCAAAAAACTCATGAGATCATTTCACTTCTTTGTAAGCAGGTGAAGGAGCAGTGAGAAATTCCAAGTCACTCTTAGAAGCACAAAATCATTTGTTTCAGCTGAAGCTTGCCTGACTGTGACTTTGGACAAGTCTCAGAATATTGACGAATGTACTTGTAAAGGTGCAAGTACAAAAAATAATACTCTGAGCAAAAAACGGTAATAAGAATGAGGCTTTTTTTAACATGCATTATATGTGACTTTATTTAATGTTACTTTATCAAATATGGAAAAGGTCAGTGGCTCAGTAAACCCAGACCTGTGATTTTTTTCCTGTCACTCTCCAAAACTTGACAAAGTTCCCTAAATGCCTTCATTTTTATTTTAACTTTCTAGGTATCTTTAGAATCTTCTAGACATTAGGAAGCTCTAAGAACCATGGGTGCAGATTTGTATATTGGCATGACTGTAACATTCATCCAGAAGCACTCCGACCTCTGCTTCCATAGCAATGTCCTCTGTTGGATAACCAATACTTCAGACTGTGTATAAAATACCTTTTAGCAAGAATCTCTGTCTGTTCAGAACATGTTGCCAAATTGCCCTCATTTGAAATGATCACTGAGAGCTTGCGAGAAGGAAAACATTTCCATCAGTTAGCAGGGTCACTTGTTACGTAACAAAACCAAATTCCTATCCTCTCTCTGCTTCTGCATATCTAAAACTTCTCTCCCATCTCACAGCTGTTACCCTAATCACTTCACTTCAGTGCGTGAGTCAAGATTGATACAGGACTGAGAGAAATCAAAGACAGTGCTTCAGTGCAAGCAGTGAGCTGAAGTGTCCCAGAGCAGGTACATATTCTCACTCCCAGATGAAGTCTTATTACATATGCTATAATGTTTGTTTTCCGGTGGCTTCCTTAATGACCAAAAATGTTAGGCATTCCAGAAATGGGGAGCAGAATTACCTGCTTGCATAACACTTGTTCTTCTAAACTGTCTGCTTGTCCCAGCAGACCTTGAATGTTTCCTCAGCCTGTTCCCACTGGGATGTCCCTGGGTTGCCACAGGCACTTATCACTGATTTGCACCCCACAGCAGGCAACATGCATTCATACACATTTGGATTTCTATGTGTGCATCTCCACAGCACAGAAAGATGAGATACCTGTGCTCTCTGTTCTTAAGGAAATTCTAGACACTATTACATACAATTAGACCCAAACACTACTTTCTACATCTATAAGTTAGTCTGGGGGTTTTGCCTTGAAAAACCAGAATACAGGGGACTAGGTCCATCCGAGAACTTACCCTGGAGCACGTGTATACACCTCTCTGCAGTTTTGAGTCTAGCATCTGAAAGGTCTGGTGAAAGTCCCTGTTCATATTGGCATTTTCTTCCTGACTAACTTTAGGCAGTTCTGTTCTGGGTTAATTTGCTCTTCTGGGTTAGTTTGCTGTTCTATGTGAACTGACTTTGAACCAAGGTCTAAGGTGTACCATACACAAAGAGTTCTCATGCCAAATTGGATTTCAGGTAACAAAAAAAATTTCTTCCAGATACAAAAGGTTCAGACTCTTTCTTTTCAACTACATCTCTCCTCTCTCCTCTCCTCTCCTCTCCTCTCCACTCCTCTCCTCTCCTCTCCTCTCCTCTCTTCTC
>VZTJ01005566.1:0-56085 GCA_013397795.1 Orthonyx spaldingii | reverse complement strand
CTCTCCTCTCCTCTCCTCTCCTCTCCTCTTCTCTCCCTTTTTTCCCCAAAGACCGAAGAAAGTCAAAGCCTTCGGGTTTTGCCCAGATTTACATTTTTAACAGTAAAAAGCAAAAATTTCTAAATCACATTATTACTGAAGAAAAAAGAAAGCAGAGAAAGACATTAACTTGGTGACATACAAAGTTCTTTTACCCTTTTTATCTCACTCATACTATTTTCTTCCCATAAAGGTTTTGACAGCTAAGATAACATGTGGATAAAACAGCAGGTGTGAGTCAGACTTTACTCCAGATTTCATCCTGGAGAGAATAACAACTACAATCTAGTTTATTTTAAAACAAAAGATAAGAGGATTGGTAAGAAAAAATATATAACTTAAGATTTTTCATTAACATTTAAAGCTACAGAACAAGCTTAAAAACTTACAATAAAAAATACACATTACCTTTCCCACCTCAAAAATGTCTAAAGTCAATCAATGCTAAGAACTTGTCCAGACAAAATGTGTGCTCTTTACAACTGAAAGTTTTTTAACTTGTAACGATGGAAGAAAATTAACAGTATGATTTTTGATGTTGTTGTTCTCTTTCAGTTATGCAGCAATGTCTGGGTTTCAAACATTTTGTGAACATGTTACTATTTGAGAAATAGTTTTCAATTTTATGTATGTATACATCTATAGTGCAGTAAAAAAAAAAAAGGCATTTTAGGGTGTTTAAAAGGTTGTTTTTAAACTTCAATTTTTTGGTGGACTGACTTCTAAGTTGTTTGGAATATAGAGTACAAGATAATAGTGAGAATGGCTTAACTACAGTGTAGGCACTGGAATTTTAATGTGAAAGAAAATGATGTGGTATACTCCAGAAACAAAGCACAGACTGTCATTAGCAGTTCTCTGGATTTAAATTACAATAACATAATGCTATGAATAGTTACTCTTGTGTAGAAGTCAAAATTATATTTACTTTTAATGAGGGTGGTTCTTTTCCATGCAAGCAGCAGGGTAACCCCACCAGAACATCATAAACTTGGCTGAAATCTCACTGCTATTGTGAGTGGCATGCAGTGGCAGCATAACACAGCAGAAGTAACACACGACAAGGAGACAACATGTACCGTAACTCACTCCATTAGGGGTTTTTTTGTCACACAAAAATCAATTCCCTTTTCAAGCAGACATAGGCATGCACTGTATTTATTTCTGGACTTTGCTACTGTTCCCAGATTTGTTGAGGTGACCACTGACAGCTTGGACATATAGGAGTAAGTTACAATCTTCTTTATGATACCATTTTATAAACCTCTCCTTTTCCTGTGTTCTTCAATGTTGTTTTTTTTTTAAATTATGCTTAGTATGCAAATATGCACACAGACGTTCAAGTCTGTTACAACATTTTTTTTGAGACATTCACCGGCTGAAAAATCCTTTGATCCACCACTGTAATTGGTACAAAATCTTGAAATAATCATATTAGATACTCAACTACAATTAGAAGTATTTACTTTACAATAATTACGTTAAGAAAACTTTTTCCCCTCCAAGGCATATATTAAACCAAAACTACATTTTTTTCTTAATCCTCATATGCTCAAAGAAACATTCATTGCAATTATGTAACTAAATATCTTGAGATAGGCTGAGTAGTTGACTAAGAATTAAAAAACCCCTCAAGAATCCATACAACTCAGTCTTCCTTGTCATAGCTTGTACAATTATTGCCAGTGAAAAGTCGCTTTGAAAAGGGTTGCTAGAATATGATTCTTGAACACTGAAAATTGAAGTGGAATGTTTCACCTGAAGTAAGAGATTGAAAGTAAAAGATACTAATTCTTTTTTGATTGCTTATTCATATATTTGTGTTACTGTTTGTTACCAGGTACTCAGCAACTTTTTAATTCTCTAATTTCAAACTTTTTTTTCTTTTCAGGAGCAAAACTGTCAATGAGGCCAAATGGATTAATATGTTGAGCTGAATACTTTTTATATAGTATTGCGTGTTTTGCTGAGAGACACGTGAGACTAGTTGCTATAGTAATATTTTTCAAGAGAGCCCCATATTGATGTTGTGTGTCTGGGGTAGAAATGCAGAGAGGAAATGAACCATTTTGTTTTTCCATGCGCAGGAAGGCCGGCCTGCACAACTCCTTAACAAATGAGCAAAAAATGTCACAGATTGGTAGCCATTTGGAGGTGGGTGGAGTGGGAGATGAGTGGAGAAGAAACAGGTCAGATCTGCACACAAAGTTGGGGGAAGGTGTAAGTAATGACTGTATATACATGTGTTCTAATTATCTCATTAGCTGTCAGGGAAGATACCAAGAAGAGCATTAGAGAAATGTGTTTCAGCTCTCCAGTATGACCAACACCTCTTGCTTGAACATCTCATCTCCTCGAACCAGCTATGGAAGCACCTCACAACCTGGTTCAAAGCGTTCACAGCCAAATTTCACTTCAGAGATTTTTTGCTTGAGACTAGGAGCTGGCAAGCAGGACAAGTTTCCTTGATTGTCTCCCTTCTCCCCATTTCTCTCCACAAACACTTCCCGTATTTGTTGCCCTTACTGGCCAACAAGTGGTGCCGCTGTCACCTTTCTGATTATGAAAGAAAGAGAATAAAATGTGCAGTAGCATTAAGGATATCTTACTGGACTTCTGTAAAATTTTCTTGATGCAGTTGGTCCTTATGTTTGATTCTGTCAGAACATATTTTCGTCTTTAACTTCTCCCACACAATGGCATTTATGCGAGATGTGATGGTGCGGACTCACACTTTTCTTAAAAGTTCCCACTGAGGTGAAGCTTGTGTAAACAGGAAAGGTGGAGTTTCAAAAAAAGATTGTGTCCAAAATATTTGGGATTTTTTAAGTTAGGCAAAGCTTGAGATCTGACTACTAGTCTTACAAGCTAGGAAGTGATAATGCAGTGAGAAATAAAGATGCATTCCTGGTACAGAGCTTTTGTTTAGTGGTGTGATAGACTGTCAAAGGAAAAATACTGGAAAATGAGGAGGCAAGAAGAGAAACTGAGACTGCACATTGGCGAGGAAACTTCTTGTAGGCTTGGAGGTCATGGATTCCTTAAGGAACCCATGGCCAAGTATTGTGGAGAACCTAAGATAAGCAAAATATTTGTAGGGACATACATGGTTTTGCCAAATATTTGGATTTGTTATCAGCCACTAAGCTTGTTTATTGTGTATGTTTCAGCCAAATCACAGTTTATGCATCTTCATGTGTCTGAAGATCTAATTATAAACCAAGAGCATTTGCAAGCTTTGGGCTTACAAAAGGAGCACCTAGATAAAGGAAGTTCCTATGGAATCAGAATTGTTCCTGTGGACTTAACTTTTTGGAAATTCATTCCTCATTGGCTGTATGAGTTCATATTATGATAGATTAAGGCAGAAGTAGTGAAATGAATGCTGGTCTGCCTTTATATACTGTGCTGTTAACTTCAGAGGTTTAAGAACAATTTCTCAAGGAGTTAGATGTTCCCAGGTACAGGTTGGAGGATTACTAATCTTATCAGCCTTTCCAGTGAGCCTTTCTTGCTCATGGCTGAGCCAAGAGACACTGAGATCTTGTCTCAGCTGCAGGGACAGTCTAGAGCATGTTGAACTGAGGGAAGTTGATTTTGGTCATGACAGGCGCAGGAAAAGGATGTGGTTCCAGAAGATTGAATGCTGACAGCTAGGGCAATAGCAGCAGAGGTTCCTGGTACTGGACAGACAAGGATCTGATTTTAGATGTGGCCACCTTGCTCTTGGATGTGTACTAGTAAGCCCCTGGACTCTGAAGAAGGTAATAGTTGATTGTCATGTTCTCATTTCTGGAGGTGATTGGGAGATCATTGCTTTGTTGTAGTTAGTCAGCTTTGAGTACTCTGCTGCTGGTGGGCCTGTACCATACTTCCTAACCACATGTGGCTGCCTAAGTGACATCAGTTTGGACTGCCATGTCATGAGGCCACTTTCATGCTCATCCCTTAGAAAAGAGGTTCACAAGAAGACCAAGTACCTGTGATCTTGCTACATCAGTTCAGAGGCACCAGTGAGTACTGTCATAAGAGGCAACTCTGAAGTGAGCTGCAGTATTCAGAAAATAAAAGCAGAGAAAATAAATTTTAAAAAAATTAAGACAGTTTGGTGGATTATCTTTTATAAATGTTATAAATCAATTGCTTATTTTTGTCCCTAATTTGACTCACTTCTTCCAGTTCCATCACAGTTTAACTAGCGTGTATTAAATGAGCTTCCAGCTACAAACTGCACAGCTAGGCAGGTTGCTGAGAAGATGGAAATTGATAGTGTAAATCAGTATTCAAGGTTAAAACTAAGATGTATAGGTGACACTAGCTGCTTGCTACTACTCTCATCAGTGAGTACAACATCATTTTGCTATACAGATAATTGTAAATGAGAATTGTTTTAAGCCAGTTTTAGTGTCTGTTGCTTCATTCAGTGCTACTAAGCTCAATCTGTTTTCACCAGATAATGTCAATGATACGTTAAGGAACACAAAGAACATGAAGAATTATGTGCCGGCACTTTCCAGACTTAGTTTCATAAGAGTTACCAAGTGATATTGAAATGCAGTTAAACACAGTTTTTATGCAAAGTTATGAACTGACACTTCTTTGGCAAAGAAGCATTGAGGAAGGGATCGATACAGACTGCACTTATTCAGGCTACAGAAGACCAGATCCAGACAACTCACAGACACCAGGCTGAGTATAAAATATGTTGTTATTTCTGCACACTCAAGTAACTTCACAATGATGTGAAGAAAAGATAACATTCTAGAGGAAACTGTGGGTTTGATACATACAAAATAAACAAAACATGAGTGGATTTATCTAAAGAAATTTTTTGGCTGTTTAATGTTTCTCTGGTTCCATAGGATTGTGGAATCTGAGAACAGTCCAGATTGGTAAGGACCTCAAAGGACCACCTGGTCCAACGTTTGTGGGAAAAGGAAGCTATATAAGATTATCTAGCATCCTGTCCAAAGGCATCATGAAAGCCTCCAGCAATGGGGACTCCACAATGTACCTGGGGAGGTTGTTCCAGTTATGGGATGTTCTCAGTGTGAACAATTTCTTTCTTATGTCAATATGAAATCTCTCCCAGTGCAAATCCCATTGCCTCATGACTTCTCCATGTGGCTGCTTATGAAGACACCTTCCATTCTCTTTGTATCCACCCTTTAAGTACCGAAATACTGTGACGTGGTTTTCATGAGCAGTCTCTTCTCCAGGAAGAAGAGACCAAGCTCCTTCAGTCTTCCCTCAGGGAAGGTTCCTCAGCGCTTCGATCATCTTCATAGCCATCTTTGACTCTCTCCAGTCTTTCTGCATCTTTCTTGAGCTGTGGGGCCCAGAACTGCATGCAGTACTCCAGGGGCAGGCTGACAAGCATGGAACAGATTGGGATGATCCCCTCTCTCTCTAGCAATGTCCAAGTGAATACAGCCCAGGACTTGATTTGCCTTGGTTGCTGCAGTGGTGCACTGCCAGCCAATATCTAGGCAGAAATAGGGCAAGATTTGATGTCAATACTGACTGTAGAATGGCTCTTGTTGGATACAAAAATATATAACCACACTTCCACTTATATACCATATGCACATTAGTGATCAGTTGTAATACAGGAGAAGTGTAAGCATTCCAAATCCCACTAGTAAGCAGGTAATCCAATTCCATATTTTGACTCTCATGGGAAAAGAAAAGAGCCATCAGAAACGAAGGACCAATTAAATTTATTTGTCCTTGTCTTTCTAGCAGAAAGATGTTTTACTATTACATTTACCCTCCAGTGAATAAAAATATATGATACGTAGGTAGGAAATTATTTTCCTGTCTGTTGTGGACTTTGAGGCCTTTCAATAGAGTCTATCCCAATTTCAGACAAGAGTTTGGTTTCTGGCTGTTAATGGCATGACTAAACAATTGCCCTGAATGTTAGGTCTAGATTTCAGCTTGTTTCATGTAATTGGATTGATATTTTCAAGATGAAAAATTTTCTCAGATCTTGTCAGTGGATTCCGCAGGTTTCAGAAATCTTTTTTTAAAGGATTCTTTCAATAACAAATTATTCAGAATATTTTATCTTTGACCACTGATAATTTCCCCACTGTTGGTAAACCTTCATATATCTCCAAATCACAGCCTAAAGAACACAAACTGTGAATTTTATTTGTAAAAATTCCAAGGATATAAGGGTGTGAAATAAACATTGAAAATCAGATCAAGAAAACATTTGAATATTTCACGGCATTATTGATTCCCTAGGACAATGTAGGCGGTTTGGATAGCTGGCATGTTTTTAAGAGGTATCAGTATTTCTAACTAATCTGATTTTTCTATCTATAGATAAGGAAGTAGTGCAAAGAGATCTGTAATAACAACTAAATTATTTTGTTGACAATTTTTCTGTGAAACTTTGCCTCTTTAATTTTTTTTTTTTTAATTTTTTTTTCTTTTGTTATTTGGTTTAGGTAAAAAAAAAATTCTCCCTTCGGGTTTCTATGCTCCTCTGAAACAACATAGTATCTTAATCAGTTCTCTGATCCTCTTCCTTCTTTATTTACACAAAACAAAAACAGAAGCAATTTTATTAAATTTGAAGGATACATGGACCTTGTGATTCTCATCTTCAGCTGTTGTTTGTCAGGTTTCTTTTGGTTTAACTTAAGTCTTTGAATATGAAGTGAAGATCTTCTGATGGTAGCAAAAATTAATTTTGTATCATATCACTTGTTTCTAAAGCACTTTGCAGTCTGTCTCATTGCATGTGCCCGCACAAACACAGAGCATCAGCCATCTCCAGTGGGACGGTGACAGTCACACAAGCCTACTGGTAGCCAACCAATGTGCTGCATAGCAGTGGCAAATGGGAATACTGGCCAGGATTGCCACATCAAATCCTCCTCTGCAGAGTATGCCACAAGATTTTCAATACCCATGAGGAGCAGATGTCTTAATTTCTGATCATTAAAGAAGAGGACCATGACAAGAATATGACTTAGTGGAAGGAGGGGCAATACCAATTTGTCAATAGTCTGGGCTAGCAGTCTTCCAGAAGTGAGACAAGGCAGTAATTGTAGCATAAAGGCCTTCACAGTATCCTTGATGAACAATGTAAGAGGACCGAATTTATGAGGAAGCCATCACCATAAGGTACAGCAGGAGACAGACAGATTTGAAGCTTACCTGAAGGTGCTTCATAAGCCCCAGAATTCGAAAGCTGCCTCAAAAATCTAACTTTGGCACAGTCACAGAAAGGACAGCTATATGCAACCAATGTTAATGTTCCTCAGGATTGGATTTCATGCTTCTGCATGACTGACATTAAGCAGCTGCCCTACAGTGTACACTAACATGCTGTGAGTGGTCCCAGCAGAGGGTCCAATCCTCCATGGTAACACTCTTCAGGGAGCTCTGGAAGTGCTTTAATTATTAAAATGAATAATTCCTACCAACACATTTAATTGGAAAATATTACATGTTTAAATGGGGACTAGTGAAAGAGCTCTGAAAAATCAGACTATATAATAGAGTATGCTGTTTGAAGTGAATTTTATCAATATTTTGTCAGTGAATAACACCATGTATTATTTATCATCTCTCTTTTTAATCCTATCTGATAGTTCATATGAAGAAAGAATCACTGGAACCTCAGAAATAAAATACAAATCTGTGTATTGCCTCCTACAAGCTTAACCTGCCACCACTAGCCCATCCTCCTTCCTTGCTTCCTGTTCCCTAGCTTCCAGGGAAATAGTTTAATGAATTTATTGCTGCAGGGCAAACTAACCCCCTTGTTTCTGCCTCAGTGCTGGGAGGACTGTGCAGAACTGACTAGTTACAGGAACACTTACCCGTTACCATAGCCTGACAGAGATGGGACATAATCAAAGGCAAGAGAAGGCCAGTGTGAGTGCAGACTTGTGGGAGTCACAAGGGAAGTGGGCAGAAAAGAAGGTTTCAGGACATAGATATCAGCCACACAGAGGAAGCAATGACAGGTGTGAGCAGAGATAACCAAAAGAGTCAGCAAATATCTGCAGAGGTTGCTACCTGAAGCTCTCAACGCATAGGTTTGGGTCTTTAAGGTGCTTTCCAGTCCTGGTCATTCTATGATTGTATGAAATATACAGGTTCACCATTGGAGTTATCTAAACTGTTGAGCTTGCATTCTGTCATGAGAGAGTGGCATTCAGAGAAGGATTTATGCCTCCAGATAAAGTTCTTCCAAGTCCAGTGCCCACAGTGAACCTTTACAAAGGGAAGGACCCGCTGCATATACTACAGCCTTGGAAAGCAATTGTACTGTTTTGACTTTGCCTGATCTAATCTAAAATAAAAATCAGTCTTCATATTTTTTGGCTTTTTTTTTTTCCTCCTCGAAAGGTAAATATATTACCTTCTGGGTATAAGCAAGGTGAAAAAATCGGGAAGCTACATTTATCTGAAAGTTACCTTCTCTCCCTCAGAGTCTAGTAGGAACACAAAGAGATACAGGAAAGGGACATTCAAGAAAGATATTGTCAGAAAAAAGAATTGTCAACAGAAGAGGGGGAGTCTATATTTTCTAAGAAATGAAACTTTGATTTGAAAATGACATCTATTATTTTAACTGACTCTGAGCAGGACCCATAGATACCAGTACAAACTTATTTCGTTCTGCCTAGTTTCTGAAATAAGCAGTCTCAATATTTTTTGAGCTCTTTCTCCTCATCTCAAACCAGACCATTAGTTTGCACATTTTTCTGCTTATCGTGACACTAAAATAAAATTGTGGAGACTTTATTATTTGTTGCAAATATGGCACTTCTCAGACCTGTCTGTTTTTTGTCTTTTTTTTTTGTTTGTTTTCTCTGTGCGTATTCATTAGTTGCAGAGACGCATTGAAAGTACTGAGATTTCTTCTGTACATGTTGAAGAGTTCACACTCTTGGATTCCAAAAACAGAGGTTCTGTAGGTATCCTCTCTGCCCAAAAGACTCAACACATCACAGCACCGCAAGCTTGGGAGGGGAGCCAGCAACATTCTACTGCACTTTGTGATACTGACATATTGAGCCTGTTTGGGAGTACAGTATTCATTGGTATTACACTATTTGCAGTGGTTACCAAACAGCCTTGCTGCAGCTCACACAGGAAATTCAAGCATACCCAGAGCTCTAAGATTGCCACAACCTAACCTGTTCCCTCGGACTTGATTCCACTGTTGCACTGTATCTTGGTTGCAGTTTGGCTATTTTTATCGACAGCTCCCTTTGAATTTTTGGCTTCTGCCTAACCTCTTTGTTTAATATTCAGCATGCTATGGTTCCTTGAGTAAATAGCTTGCACATCGGAATCTCTTGTGGCTGCTTCTGCTGAGTCAGACATCAAAATCCAGCTTCTGGTAAGGAGTCTTTGACACATGGACAAAGATGTGTTTAATCCAATCCTTGGGTGTGATTTGATGCTCTGATTAACTCAATTATAACCAATTTCATCAACTCTCAAAACATTTGAAAAGAAAAACAAAGCAGGGGAATAAACTGACGCCAGGATCTTTTCCAAACAAGAAAAGCAAATGAGGGTGTGTACTAGTTTGAAAGCAAACCAGTGGGAGATCCCAAGTCAGAATTACATTTAATAGGAAAATTAAGATAAAGGCAATAATACAGAAGAACTGGCTTAAGCTAATAGTCGGGATACACCTGACACCCCGTTGGTTAGGGTGGTGGTAGCAGTCTGATTGAATGGTGGCCGCAGTCCTAATGGAGTGGTTCTGTTGAAGCGGTGATCCTGTAGAAGGACTTGGTCTTCACCTGAAAGCCTAGTGGTGTCCTCTGGGAATGCAGTAGGTACCACTACTCATACTGCTCCAAACCTCAGATTATATCCAGGCAGGAATGCTTGGCTCCTTCCCCCTGGGCGGAGCATCTCACAATGGGACGAGGTAATTCTATTACTCATGCAGTGGGGCCTTGAGGACCTATTAACAGAGATAGCTCCCGGAGGGAGTTATCAGGGGTGAGTCATGGCAGGAGGTAATGAACACTGCCCCACCAGCTTTAACAGCTTGTGGAGATGGTAATACAATACATACTTTTGGTTACATTTTACATTGTAACCTAGGACAGGTTGCAAAAAGGCAAAAGTTTCTGCAGACATTTAAGTGTTTGCAAGCTCCCAGACTGTGGTAAAACAGGAGCTGAACACACAGCTATATATGCCACAAGGATAATTTCTGAGAACCTTTGAGCTTGCTGGAAGATAAATGTGAGTAAAGAGAAGCAAATGGAAGCTGTTTTACCCTGTTTGTTCACACTGCAGTTCCCTGCCCACATGGTGACTTGTCTTGCCAATTCTGAAAAGACAGTTTTTCCTTTAGGCCTCAAGAGAATCAACAGAAAAGGCTTTTGGCGTTGCCTGTTGCTTTTTGGAAATTTCAACATATACATTTCATTTTTGCCACCATACAACCAGGTTCTGAAGTGTATCAGATGTAGGAAAATACCATATATTGCAATCCTTTTAAGAACGAATTTGGTCAAAACAATTTTGTTTAGCAAGCCTAAAATTTGGCAGTAATTTCCACATGACAGATATTGTTCTAGAAACACTCATAAATGTTTAAAAAGGCATAAAAATGTAAAATTAACCTAATGCAGGTAAAAGTAATTTGATGCTGCATGAATGTATGATTAGACATAGAGGTTTTTATGAATTAAATGTTATAAAGATAACTGGAAGCTTCAAGTACTATTAAAAGGAATGAAGAAAAGTTTTAATGTTTGTTGGGAGAAAAAGGACTAAACCTGGAAGATTTGGTGAGGAGGAGGGAGTTGTTTAGCTCAAAGTGACCTTGCAGCTGGGAATGCTAAACATGTCGGTATGAAAAAATGTCATTTATTATGCCTAATGTTGTTCGTCCTTTTCCTGCAGGGAGCCTGTGTCCCCAGGGAACAAGAGGCTGTGTCCCTGTCCAGAATTGTTAGTGAGGTAATGACATAAATCTACACTTAGCATTTTGGCTGTGATTTGATGTTGCCCTTGGTTACCTGTATGTGTTGATTCACACAATGTTATAGGTTAAGCAGAGTAAATACCTTTTATTTAAGACAGTTTTGAATATGGTGTTCTTCTTACAGAGCCAGAAAGCTAAAACAATACTTTCTGTCCAGAAACGTCTATTTTCATATCAAATCCCTGTTTCCAACAGACATACAGAGCTAAAGCTTTGCAACTAGCATATAGCTCGTATTTATAATGAAAATCAAAAAGCAAAACCCGTGTAACAGGAGAACACATTTAAATTACATGCCAGTAAAGCAGAAGTTAATTTAGATGTCATAAATATTCTTTCACCTTTTATCTTTGATATTCTAAAAGCGGGTAGGTCTTGAAGGCAAGGCCTGGTCAGGCTCTGGGTGAAAACATTCCATCTTTTCACATCTAAAGCTTGACAAGAAAAGTAAATATAAAACAATCAAACTGAAATCCATTTTATTTCCTAAGTTAAACATATTACCATGTTCCAAGCTGCCTGCTCAATATAGCTACACAGAGAAAAACAGGGCTGAGTGTTTAGATAAGGTAATGTGGTTCTAGTCTGAAGATGAGGCAAAACTTGAACCCTCACTATATTAAAGGAAAAGAAAGTGCTATGTAGGCAGGCTTTTATGGAGAAGAGGCTGAGTAGCGACCTAAGACCTAAAATTGCCACTAAGTTGGGAGAGGTTCAAAATTAAACAAGGACATCCTCATGTTTAATCTTGAGTGAATTAAAAAAAACCCTAAAACCCATTTTGGGGGACAGGGGGGGAGAGGTTTGTTGTTGTTGAACAGTAATACAATTTTATAAAAGCTATAACACACCAGTGTTCCTGGGGGTTGCAAAGGTAGTGATGATGCTATTGACAGAAAAATTAGAAGGATTTTTGAAGATTTCTTTACCACCTAGATTGTCTCAGCTTGACAGTTTGATTTCTCAAGTTCAAAGAAAATCATATCGATACTGGCATATGCCTTTCCCCATCCCTTTATCTTTGGCTTGAGGCTGTCAAGCCGTTTCATCATGCCATCGCACAACTCCTGCCTAGTGTTCACTCTGCACCAGGAGGGAAAGAGCTCTCTAACTTACTCTGAACAGTAAGATGACATGAAGAAGATGCAAACATGTACTGAAAGATCAAGGCTTTATTATGGTTTTAAAAACCAGCCTTGCATTCTTGATGTTTGGCTGTTTTAACTGCCCTGACATCTGGGGAATGCTTTTAGGATCATCATTAAGCTACACCAATTTTCTTAGCTATCTAAACAAAAAACCCTTGATATTTGTTCTAGCTTGCACATTCTCTGTATTCAAAAATGTGGAAGTATGGCAAAGAGAAATGCATTTTTGCGTCTTTTTCTGACCTCCATGGGAAAAACGGAGAGATCCATTAAATAGTAAGCGCTTCTTCCTCACATGGCCTTAAACCGCCTTTCCCTCAACGTGAGTTTGCACTTGTATTAGTTTCAGTGAAAACTCCAGGCTGCTACTCTGTTCCTTCCTTTCTTAAGGTTAGTAAAAGTATTCCAGCTGGGATTTACTTTAAAGGTGTGTCCTTTTTAACAAAAAATTGCAGCAATCTTAGGCAAACAGAAGAACAGCAGGCAAGAGGAATTCTTTAGCTAGCCAATGTTCCATATTTTATTTTCCAACAGAGAATCTTAACAATCACCCATTGTGTTAGAAAGCCACATGATGATAATATAAATTCACTGATGCAAACCAAAGAGCTACAAACCTTTCTAAATCAACATAAACATATCCCCAAATCTGTGTGTAGACCAGCCGACAGGCGTTCCCTCTATTTTCCTAGGAGCCTTGCCCAAGGCTGGTTGTGCTTAGAGCCACGGGTGAGTGTGAAAGATCAGAACAGAGCTGTGGTTCACTGCAGCAAGGCACCAGCCACCCTCCTCAGCCAGAGGGTTTGGCTTCTTCTTTAGCTAATGACAGCTGAACCATTTCTCCAATGATACATTTCCACTGCCATGTGGGAACAGAATGCCATCCATGCATGTTGTGTGCCCCACAGAGGCTATGGTGGCATTTTAGAAACCTCTAAGCCTCTTCTCAGAACATTATTCTAGTCTATGAGTTTCTATTATTGCAGCATAACTAGTCTGGAGGCAAGGGGCAGGGTGTGCTGCTGAAGACCCCAGAGTTTGGGATTTCTAAGTCACATCTCCAGGCTGTGACCAACATATACTTGTGTTTTACAGAGAAAATCATTACACACTTCTCTGCTTCCACTTCTCCATCAATAAACTGAAGTGTAAAAGAAATTGTAAATTTACAAAGGCTGGATTAAAAAATTAGTTATTTGTATGCAGAATTATATATAAAATACATCCTAAAGATTGCTATGTTTGGTCTATTTTTAAACGTGCAGCAGAGCAGACATACTGAAGAAATTAAACCACTCGATGTACTTCAAATGCACTTCAGGTATTGAAACATTAAAGGGCACTTATTGCACAAACTGTTCCCCATAGAAATAAGAGATCTGAATTTATATTACATACATAGCCTTCCTTTGTATTCTGTATCTCAACATCATATATGAATTCCCTTTCCTTGTAACCAAGTGTTGTTTGCATAGTAGTTGATTCTAATAGTATCAGAGCAAGCAATCAAAATAATCAAAGTAATAAATTTGTTAATACAATTATCAACATAATAGTCTTGTGGATGGTCCATAATACAAAACACTTTGAAAATGAGATTGAAGATGTTAGGTGTCTTGAGCTTGTTTGAATAGTGAGGAAAGCTGTGTGTTTCCCTTTGTACTGGGATTTTATCTTGTAGAAAGGGAAAAATAACTTTTTTAATAATTAAAAAATTTATAAATTGGTCAGTGTAGTTTTGAATTTCACTCATGCTAATATTTTTCCTCATGACAGACCTCTGTAGGTTTTTAGTGCTTTCAGCTGGAGAAGAGATGCACAAGGACTAGATACACTACAGACTCTACTTCTGAGGTATTTTGTGACTGCAGGAAAGAATTTCTTTCCCAGCACTAGCATGGAAGTAGTGTTTCTTTATAAACTAATTTTAAATTATACAAATGAAATGTGTATATTAAAAGAGCAATACCAAAATAGCTTGTGTTAACCATAAAAGCCTATCTGGGCTGCTGTCTCCTTTGACCCTGGAAAGTTAAATTCTGTTTTCACTCTGAACAGAACCAGAGCTTTGTGTTTCTCAAATACTTCATTTTTCCAACTACATAACAAGTAGGAAATACAGTCCCTTGGAAAAGTAACGAGTCACTCATGGGTGACTTTCACTTTTTTCCATTCCTTTAAAATCAGAAATTCATTTGCCAAGCCCAACTGATGTTGTTTTAACATGTATAGAATTTATCCTTTAAGCAGAGATGAGCATGGACCAAGATTTAAGGAGCCAGCTAGATGGCATGTTGGTTTTTTAATGGCACTCACATACAGACTCTTACATTCAGACCTCCAGAAAGATATCACAACATTTTCAAACCCTACGGTTTGCTATTGGGTGGCTGTCCTAACCCACCACCGGTGTGCAGGAAGTCTTCGAGAAAGGCTGGCGTTATTGGAGATGCATTCCTTAAGAAATCCCAGATAGCACATGTCTTATTGCTCATCTGTTCTGAGAACAATGTTTTTCAACATCGTAAGTGAGAGGACACAGACAAAATATTAATAGAGTTTTTCAATTAAGCTTCAAATTAATAGTTGGAGATTGATGGAACAACTTACTTGATAATGGATTCATTAAAAACTTAGGCTAAATTATTTAGTTTGTCATTTAGCAAGATCAGAATGAGTTTCTAAAAAATATTTAATAACATTTCAACATCATTCTGTACACTAATTCCAGGAGCTTGCCTTGTTCTGTAGAGAGTCAATCAATTCTGTATATTTTTAATAACCTTCCCTGCCACTACCCTATGGCTATGGAGAACTTGGAAAAGACAGTCATTGAGCAGGAGGTATCCGAATCAACCTGCATTTATGCAATACAGGTCACAAAGACTACTCTTCTATTTTACAGCATGTCAGAATGTGTGCCTTCTCTGAGTTCCTTGCTGTATCTCTCTCATTTTTGTTCTCTCTACTTATACTTCACTAGCATAAGAAATCTGCTGTGTCATGACCATGCTATGCATACAAATATTTACATAATTTCTTTTGCATTTGTGGGTTCTGCTGATTAAATGATCAAAGAGAAACGAGGCCTAATTGCAGATTGGAAATGGTTTGGCCTTCTCCAGCATCTAGTCACAAGACAGAGAGAGGGTGCTTCTGGCACTGCAGATATTGTAGAATAAAACCCCAAAAGAAAAAACAATATCATACTGTTGAAAATACAGTTAATTTGCATTAAAATGAGCTGACAGAAGAGGACGAAGAGTTAGATCCACACTAAGAGTCCCCCAACTGAGTATTCTATATAAAAATGCCATCAATCTGAAAGTGTTTTAATGTATAACCAAATATATCAGACATTTGTCTTTAGATATTTCTATTTTATATTTCATTTGTTTTCAAAATGCCACCTTTTCTTTTTCCACAGCAACTGTAAATCTCTACCTCTGACATCCATAAAATTGTTTAAGATAGCTAATGAACATCCAAACAGAGATAAAAACATTTAAGTAAGCATGCTACATGGAAAAGCCAGACTAGGAAGTCAAATCAAACCTCTGGCGTGGGACAGAAAACAAACCATCCTTAGAAGGTGTGAGCAAAGTGACGGAAGTGGTGCATTGTAAAGACGTGCAGACTGGACCACAAGACCTCTCATTCCCTCCCAAGTAGACGTGCAGTACACCCTTCTCTATTCAAGACTACCTCTGGTAGAGAAATTTCCGTCTCCAGGTAACCAGAGATATCTTGAAAGACACCAAACTCTTTTTGTTCTCACCTTGACTCCCAAGGGGGCTCTGTTCCTCATAGTCTCCCTCCCCCAAAACTATTCCCCAGTCTCCACAAACTTTGCCTCACTCCCATACCTAGACTATTATGGCTGCTTAATTTCCACTGTTTTCTTTCTTATGGTTGATATCTTCAGGAAACCAAAACTTTCTTGTGCATAAGATGCAGCTGTGATTATCAGTGTACTATGGTAAAATTAGAACAAGACAGTGGATGCTGATTGTGAAATAATACATGCAGCTTTCCAGATGTTGTTAAATTACTTTAAAAGAGAGAGAAAAATAAGGCAAAACAAAGAAAGTTTATCCATGGAGGAACTGGACTGCCAATATAACTCTGATTTAATGCTTACGGATGAAACCTTTATGTACGGATCTTACACCATATACTTAAGATTTGGGCCCACATAAAAATTAGTGATACCTAAAAACGTCATGATTTTAATTAGAGTGAAAAGTTCTAAAAGCCATGTGCAAGGTAACAATTCCTGATATTTAAAAACTACTAGGAAAAAAAATGGAAAATTTTTATTTATGCTTCAGTCTTTGAAACTGTCTATGTTCCTGCTGCCTGATGTTCTTCCTGAGGTAAAGTTTTAAGTCTACCTTCAAATCACACCAAATGGAGACTGTCATATGTGTGTTACACTTCTGTCTTCACCCAAGACCTCACATTATATTATTAGCTTCTAAAAGACATCTCAGACTGAGCCAGAAGACTGTGATGAGCTGTATAGTTTAAGCGTTCTGCAATATAAACATATTCAGATTATATAGAATGATAGTTCAATAATTTCAGCACAAGGTGCCAAATTTTCAAAGGGTTTCTATAGCTGCATTGCAAAATTTTTAAGACATATATTTGTACTTGAGGAAAAAATCCTGAAGAGTCAGACATATGTTTCGGTGTGTACCTTTTCATTTATGTAAAAACAGGTTGCTACACTGCAACCAAATAAGATGAACTTGGTTATATTTAAACAAAATAACTCTTTTTATTATTGAATAGCAAAGGGTTTCACTAGCACAAATTACACTACTAATTATTAAAGCACTCTAACAGATAGAAAGCAACACGTAGGAGTGGATAACATAGCTGGCCCTCATAGAACAAAGAGCAGAAGCATTGCTACAAAGCGAACCTGTTAAATTTAGCCAGTGGGGGCAGCAGCCCAGCATGTCATTTAACTAGACAACAAGTTTGAATGTGACAGGTTTTCAACAGATGCACCTTATTTTGCTTCAAAAATCTGTGTTTCTTTTGCAGGCACAGCAAAAGCTTGCCATATAAATGTAGTATAAATCTTATAAAATTTAAGTAAAACTTCTCACAAATATACTCGTCACAATAATTCACAATGGTGGGTGAAAGTTGCTATACAAAATGTTTTCAGACAGATTTCCATGCACAAAAATGCGTTGGTAGGGTCTCTAGCTAGTGACATTCAGTGACTCTAATGGTCAAAGTTACTTTCAGCGGAAAATTAGGCAAAAAAAGGAGCAGGGATGGGGGACAGAGGAGGTCAGGAAGCAAAAGTGCTGTTGTGTCGTCAGAGGAACATCCTCCCAAGTGTAGGTGTTCTTCCTCCCTCATGCAGCAGATTATTTACCTCAAAGCATGTTCCCATACTAACACAACAGGTTTTCATCAGGGCCTGTTTGAAGTCTCTGCTGGCTGGTGGTGCTTTTGGTTGGTCCAAATGTTCACAAGATAAATTGCTTGTTGGTAGAATTGCTTTGTTAAAGTTTAGGGCTTGACATGCTTCAATGATTTCAGACATAGGTGGGAGTTAACTAAGCTTGGGAAGAAGGATATATCAATCATACTGGACACAAAGAATACAGAATTTACAGGCCACAGGGACACTTGGCAGAGCTCTGTTGAGCTTTGTGCTGGTGTGTTACTGGGTCACCTGCGTTTCCAAATGAAAGTCAGAGCAGCAGCTGCAGGGTAGGGAAAATGAGGAATGAATCTCATCCCATCGGCAACCACTTCCAAGGAGTATCTGCTGTAACAACAGCACAGAGCTGGCCATGGGCAAGGCCATGAGACCTACAGCATAGCCACAGCAGTGTGGCTGCAATACAGGTAAAATACTGCACTGGAGGCTCTGGGTAATGCTGTTCCCACAGCCTGGATCAAAGGGTACAGAGCTGTGAGCAGCAAGCAGCATTAGGGCTGCAGGTGGAGCATCCAAGGAGCTAAGCAGCAATGTGACATCTGTGTCAGAAGGGGAGGGTTGTGGAGTTGATGCCTTTAAAACCCACAGGGCTGTCTGACTCTCATCTATAGAAATCAGTGAGGAGCAAAGGGCAGTCAGCCTTTAAACCCCTCTGCCTGGACCCTCTTCATTTCCCTTATTCAAATATCAGAGCAGTGGCTTCAATTCGTTCTGCAGCTGATTAGGTTAGATTAGTTGATTACAAGAATGCTAGCATGTGAGGGCTGCTGATACTGCTCCTTTGCAAGACCTATCTATTGCAAATACCTGCACAATTTACAATCCAATAATTTTGTTGGTAGGTCAACTTTTAGGTATAAAACACACTCTTCTGTATATTTTGTGTCACTTTTGCAAACAAGGAGAAAGGAAGAGCAATAGAAAAATAATAGAAAATTGAGAGACAAGAATCAAAAAACAAAAGAGGGAAAAAGGAAAAAATATTTGTTCCGTAAGTTCCCCAAAAATAAATTATAAGAAAAATTCAGTTACTTATGAAGTTCAGCATAAACAGAGGCTGTTAAATAGTGACATGCCTGGCTAACTTGTCCAGCTTGAAAAGATCTGATGAAAAAGTAAATCTTACTTCAAAATATTTTTTCCCCAAAATCTCCATTCAAGATTTATTTACTTGATGCAGAGTGATGTGACAGAAAAATTTATTTTCAGGAAAGGATATTTTCTCATCAACAAGATGTGTGATACATGAGGATTGAGCTGAACAGAGATGAGCCTTCTACATCAACATAAGACTGAAATAGGAGTTTGGTTACAAAACCTTTCATGTAATTATCCCCCATGTAGAGATTATGTAATGAACCCAAGGATACTTAAAACAGAGCAAATGAGGGCCCAAAAGAGCCACTGTGGTACATGCGGAATGTGAGGACTGAGAGCCAAAGTTACCACTGGGATCCTGCCAAATGTTTGTAACTTTAAATATCTATCCATCTGCATCCATTTTCACTCTGTCTTATGGACTGTATCTCAGTATCTGAACTGCAGAAAATAACATGTTTTAAAATATTTGTATTTGTAATAACTACTTGTCTAACAGTTTTCTCCTGGTAAAAGTAACCATCAAAACCTTTGGTGCAATATAAAAACACCAACTGCAAAGCAAGGACAACTAACTGAGAAATAAAGCTGTTACCAAGCAACATGTCAAAATGGATATCTTTTCCACCAAAAGATTTTTTCAAAATGTAGTAACTTCACTAGATCCTAATAGTACTAAACAGGGTCACTGAAACAGGCTCCCCAGGGAAGCAGTCCCAGCACAAAGCCTGACAGAGTTCAAGAAGCATTTGGATGCTCTGAGTCATATGGTTTAATTTTAGATAATCCTCCGAGGACCAGGGAGTGGAACTCAATGAGCCTAATAGGTCTCTTCCAATCCGAGAGGTTCTGCGATTGTATGGTTCTCTGTGAACATGCCTGGAGACCTTCATGCCATCAGCATTGGAGGGTAACAAAGCTAGATCTTGAGGTAAACATAGTCTGCTGCTCTTGACTCTAAACTGTGTTTGATAGCATTTATAATACAGTGTTGCCTGCTGGGCTAAACATGTGCTTAGATTGTAAACTTGTGGGTTTGACTGACATACTTTCATAAGCAGCTGCTGTTGGGCTGACTCAAGGTTTTACTCTCCTTGCCACACCACTCTTTGCAGGTCAAAGTTTCCAAGCCTAAGCACAAAGATAATTCTTCTAAGCAATATCCGTCTCAACAAATTTTCATAAGGACTTGATGGTCTTGTAACCAGCTTAGACTGAGAGGAGCAAACATCTTCTTGGAAAATCAAGTCATATTAAATCACATTCACGACCTGAAAACATTTACTAGCACCTCAGCAGAAAAAACGGGTATGCAATTTTCAGCTACCTCCCTTTTTATGACACAGTGAAATGTATGTGTTGTCATCCAGAGAGTTTCTAATAACTAGACTAGGTGTGTGTACACAGCAGCAGATGTTACAAAAACTTGCAATAAAAGATAGTTCTGAGCAGGTGTTATGATCCAGTTATTATTAAGGTTCTTAGAATTACCTCTGCCCAAATTAAGGTGCAAACAAGACCATATACCAGTCAATAGTATGGGTTTTATTTGATAGTAAATATGAGAGAGAGAGACAAAGAAGAGAAGGCAGTAGAAAATAGGTGGGGGGGAACAGAAAGAGGGTGACAGAGACAGAATAAGGAAAATATCACCACTCTGTGGATCCCAATGATGTTCTGTTGATCCTCTCCAGCAGGTCTTGTTGATGGTGAAGAAAAGCATAGAAATGCCCTGGGTTAATATACCCTCAAGCCAGGTGGCATGTCCAGGCATGTCCCCCTGGTGGGAGGGGAATATGCCATTGTCTCTTACAATAGATTTTGGACCTGTAACATCACGTGCGGTCCTGTGGTGCAAAGCTGCAGGGGAGCGCTTTGGGGCATCTTTTATGGTTTCAACTGCCTCTCATGTGAAAGTCTTGTGGATGTGGCTTATGGGGTTGGGGGTTCCACAGCTGGGCCAGTTTGTGTGAGGGAGAATGGGTGTTCAGTGCCTCTGACCAGAGGTTATGCTACACACCCAAAAATCTCCTCTCCCCCACCACCCTTGGCTAGAGGAGGGTTTGTGTAAACCTGGCATCTGTAAGCTGTGTTCTCACCCCCACCCCAAACTCAGCCGGGGATGATTCTCTCAGTGCAGCTTGTGGCTTTGGCCTTTTGTGAATGCATATCATTCCCTCAGCCTGAGATGACTGAATAAAGGGTTTTGCCTTTATCTAATCTCAGTAGTTTGACTTACAGTCCAAAATTCCAATCTTCAGGGAGGCTTCATTTGAAGGCTTCTTTATAATGAAAAAAACTTTATATCAATGTTTGAGGCATGAACTATTTCAGTCTCTGATAGCAGGCTAACAAAAAAATCTGCATTAAACATTGGAAGATGGAGAAGACCAAAATGAAATCAGCAAAAATTGCTGGATTTGTGCACAAATTAAAATGAGACCCCACAGCCAGTGTTAAATGTGAGATGAAAAATCATCTGCAGGTATTAGATCTAAATTAGGTAAAATTGATTATGAAATGAATAATTACAATCTGGTAACATATTTGTATCACTTTTAAATCAAAGCCTAGCCATGCTCAGAGGGTCTGCAATATTTCTGGACGGAAGAGCATTCAGCTCGTAACAGAGCCATTTAAACTATTTGCAAGGCAAGAATCAAATAGGCTTGATGGTTTAAATTAAATCATTTATCCAGGCTCATCAGTGATTGATATGGACACTGGCATGTATATGATATGAACGCTAGCATGATTGAAATGGACACCGGGAGAGAGGCCACCCCTGCAAGGAGGAATATGTAAAGAAACTAAGAAAATGAGCAGAGGAAAGGAGCTGACAGGGAACAAATGATGAACCAGATCATATTTCTCTTTCCTGACATCCCCATCTTAATCTCCCCACCCTCTCTTCTGCCCTGCAGAGTCTCCTTTGTCTACCAATGGCCACGGCAGAAGTGTGCCACAATTGCTTGGATGGGGGTAACAGAAATCTGCTTGACCACAGGGAGCTTGTGGCCTGGGGACACTTGAACATTCTGCTTAGCTCTGAGAGAGCTAGTTCCACTGCCAGCCACGGTTACCCACTGTGAACAATGCTATGGTTCCCCATTCCTGCTTATGGCCCCCCAATTGCTCCTGTGGCCCATGGGGCTACTCAAATCTGCACATGTGCTTCCCGTGTCTGCAGCACCTGCTCTGCATCACAGCTTCTCATCTTCAAAATTGCCCCCTATCAGACCAGCTCTTCATCTAGGACAAAACTCCTTGAAATGCAATTATAGCAAACTCATTTTTTTTCTGCTGTCTGTTGAAGCCTCACAGAGCACAGCTGAGCTTTCATGGGGGAATTTGCAATTTTATCTAAAGAAATACAAAGGGATGATCTTACATGACTGAAATGCTATTTACACTGGCAGACTGGAGTTCTAACTCATTTCTGTTGCACTGGATGTGCTACAAATATTAGAATTCCATTTAAAAATGTTTGTTTGGTTTTGTTTCTTTGTTTGTTTTTTTAAATCTATAGATATAAATGACAACATGGCAACATAAATTCCATTTCACATGAAGGGTAGTGTTTATGCCAGTCATGCCATAGTTTGTTCTCATCACTCTGGTCATCACCTGTTTCTTTTCAAGCCAGTACAAATGCACAGTGTATCTCTTTTCCCCTTTCTTCTTACCATAATGTTAAATCATTTAAAAATTCTGAAAAAGTTAAACATCTAACCTTATTTTCCACACTTCCCATTTTATACAAGCCTGGGAGTGACAAGTAAAAGGCAGTGTAGGATTTCTTTGTGTATTTTACAAAACAAAAAGAATGAATAGTAAGTGGCATCTGTATTGTAAATGTCAGTGTACAAAGGCAATACTGCACTCTTAGAGACCTACACTACCTACAGGTTCACAAAAAGACACCAGAGAAAGGCTTTTAAACACAGTGGGTATTGAATCATTTAGAATCACAAAAGGGGGTAAGCATATTTTTTTAATTGCTTGGTTTGGCCATGCAGGGCAGAATGGCCACAGAGGTTATTTCTGTGGGGCAGTAGGGGACAAATGGAGTTCCACAGCAAAACTCATCAGTCTTCTGAAAGCAACAAGGGTGGTAACAAGTCAAATGAAAAGCAGAGGTAAAGAAAACAGACATTGTTCTCACATTGTCACTGAAGATCCTGTTAGCCTTAGCTGTCATATTTACCCCCAAATCAAAGACATAAAAAATTTCAGACAAACCAAACTACTGCAACTCTTCCTGTGGGTGGAATAGGAAAAATAATTAGATAGAGGTCACCCTATTGTACGAGTTCTACAAACAGGTAGATTTGCTGTTTAGTATATTTTGAAGAAATAAATTTGACTCATTGGAAGGATCCTGCTGACAGGTTCTTGTTAAGGCAACCTGTCAACAAGGTGGTGGGCAAATATGCCATAAACCTTTGGCTAGAAACAGTGCATATCTATTGTGTTTGTCAGGTATATTGCATACCCATGGGGCTAGAAAAAATTCTCAGGATATATGACTCCAGCAGGGCAGGACTCTACCACAAAGCCCACAGGAAAGCCCCCTTTTTGTATTACCTGTTTCCAGTACTGACATTAGATACCTGTAAACCACAAAGAGCCTCACGAAGTCTACCAAGGTCTCTCCCAACCTTCCCAAGGTCTTTTTGTACAAGTCTTGTATGATGGATCGGAACCAACATCAGCAGGACAACCATATGGAGTGGATCACAAGTCACAGAAAATAATAGGTGTCAGCACTATAGCA
Source organism: Orthonyx spaldingii (assembly GCA_013397795.1). Lineage (NCBI taxonomy): Eukaryota > Metazoa > Chordata > Aves > Passeriformes > Orthonychidae > Orthonyx > Orthonyx spaldingii. The sequence continues at coordinate 32,566 of VZTJ01005566.1, read as the reverse complement.
CCCTGTAGAACCCATGATTAAAAACCTGATGTCTAAAACACAAGGTACTAATGTTGCTGTTCTGCGAAAACATAATATTTAATCCAGAGAGGAAGGGAAAGAAGAAAGTCATTATTAAAAGAAACTGTTTTTCTTCAGACATATGCTATCATACTAACCAAATGGAGACATCTTGAATAAGGTTTCCTATCTGGAGAGCTCAAAGCAATCCTGCCAAGTCATGTGTGATCTGTGAGAAATACAGATATCACTTTTGGATAAAACAGCATTAAATAAACATAAGTTTTGGATATTAGTAACTCAATGCAGAAAATTTAAAGGATGGTGTTACTAGCCTGTATTAGTTTCTTTTCATTATCCTGACCTCATTTTTTCATACAGATATACACATACACTCCTGAAAGATTTGACTGACTTATCTCTTAGGGAGTATTATCAGCTATCTAAACTGCCTCATAAGAAAGCTCTATTTCTACCCTTTTACTGGCATTTTCTGTGTAGCAGCTGAATGAATAGAATCAAATTCAACCGATAGCAACACCTTTGTTTGCTCTTCAAACAGGAGCTGCTCAGCTCACAGCACTTGGCAAAGCAGGGGCAGCCTGGCAGCTGGAGATGCTGGCAGTGCTGAAGGTGCAGTGGTCAGCGTACCTTGGGTTACAGCAGGGACACACTGCTGGCTTTGGTGGTTTTGCCCTTTGTGTTCATATCCTCTGATACAGTAGCTGCTATAAATTCTTTGTTAACATTCCTACATTGTACTGTTAAAATGCCTACACAGTACATCATTGTACTGTGGGAAACAATGGTACCATAGAGGAAAAAAGTCCAGGCCTTTATTTAGCTAATTTTTCCCTACAGAAAAGTGAGGAGATTATTTTATTTTTAAATATTTTAATTCAATAAGTCGTTTTTCTTGCTTGCCTCCCATCTTTTAGCAGTGATTAAAATGCAGAATAAGTAAATCCTACATATATAGCCCAGTGGTTTAAAGACTGTTGCTGAGGAAAAACAGAATAATATTTTTCTATTTTCATGTGACCCAATCAATGGATTGAATTCTAAGTATGGTCACAGTGCCCTCTGCTGAAATAGAAAGCCCTACATGAAAAAATAAACAACGTTAAAAAAACCAAACAGGCATAAGAATAACATAATTCCTATTCAAATATGAATGATAAAAATAGTTTTGAAAAGATATTTGGGACCTTAGGCTTTCCCTTCACAGCAATGTTGTTGGGAAACATTTTGTTTCCAATTTTGTTGCTCTGCTATGAAAACTGTGCAGCAGAACTTAAAACAAAAACCACAGAAAGCATTGTTAAGCGACCTTCCCAGCCTGACCATTCACAAGACTCTGGCAGTCACACTCCCACTGCCAGAGACTATCACTGGAATAGTCACTGGGACCAAACCCCCTTCATGGCAGCCACTGCAGTGACCTGACAGGGTCCCCACCTGACTCCTACACATTCTTATGGGGTCAGCTCAGATTTCCTGAAGATTTCTTGAGCCTTTTTTCTTAGTGGTTGAGGGAAAGGACAATGGCTAAGGACAGGAGAAAGAAAAATATCTAATACATGTTTATGTCTGAACTAATGTCAACTAATAAGCTTTATGCATTTGACATCTGTTTAAAAAACGGATCTGGAAGGCTGTAACAAGCAAGGACAAAAGGACTCAGATGCCCCTCCTGATATGGTGTCCTGGGCAATGCATGGGGCCTGAGCCCCTGCACAGTTTTTAAAAATGATGTTTAGGCAGTGGGTTAGGAACAAACAACTCCACGGGCTCAGCTACACGCATGTTTGGAGCAGGCTACAGTTGCAATTATTAGATGGCACCAAATATCCCAATGCAGTTGCTGTCCTCTATCTCCATCTGTACCTTTCAATCTGAAAGGCAAAAAGGCAGAAGCTGTCTTTATTGCCATGCCTATCTGCCCTTCAGAGTCCACACATTAAAGTTTGATGAAACCATAACTTTAAAAGAAAAAAACCCAGCTATTTAGCTAAGAAAACCAGATTCCTACCTCCCAACTGAGTTCAATTTCTATGTCCAGTGCATTGTTGCTGCGTTTTATACAAGAGGCAGTATCTTCTGAGGTTTTGTTGTTGCATTTTTTAATTACAATGTAAAATGGCATGAGAGCTATGGCAGAGCTATCTGAGAACATCTCTGCTGGTTGATTAAACCATGATTCTTGGTCATGCCAAGACTCAGCCTCAGATTTTACTCAACAGCCTGCTCTCAGGTTTGTGTTTGAAGATTTTCTGTGAGTAATGTCTTGCATTTTAATGCTCAGGTTGGGGTGGGAGCTAAGAGGCACGAAAAATCTCTTCTTCAATAATTTGTGTTGTCTCTTTAAATTCTTCCTTCATTTCCCCAGTGCTTCCATCCAAGATACTCTTTCATCTGTGCTCGTGGCAATGCATGCTTTATGTTTCTTATTATGATGCTCAAATGATAGGTCCAACTAAGTTCACTCAAAGGTTATTCTAATCCCCTCCATCAAGATTTCAATTTAGAGACTTACACTAAACCATTAATTAAAGTGACCTTTTTTTATTACAGCAAATTCATCTTAACCAGTCAATGTGGTGGTAAGCCTTTCTTTGTTGCTTTGCCTGTCAGGGAGATCTTCTGAAATTGAAGTGTCTGCTGGACAGCTGCCAAGTGGTAAAGCAATCCACAATCCTTGCCGTATGGCAGTGCCCCTTCTGGCTCCAAGCAGGCTGGAGCTGCCAATACCCCAGCAAGTGACTCCTCCACACAGGCTCCTCCCAGTGACCCCTCACCATTACAGGCTGTAGCTGAGACACTCCAAAGACACCTTTTGCAAACAAGCATAAGCCTCCCAGGGTCTGAGAACACCCTGCATGAGCTAACACTCCTAAAAGCCTCAAGAAAAGTTGTATTTCAAAGAAGCCTCACTCTAGAGCATTTCACCCCAGAAATATTTGGCTACAGATTCTTTTGAATTTCTGAAGTGCCTAGCCATATCCTTTATCTCTGTCTGCTGATTCCAGCCAGGCAGGTGTGACACCTCTACTTCTCTTCTGTGAGTTTGTGTATGGTTTCTCTGAGTAAGAGAACCCAGTATGCATGGAGGGGTTTTCCTGCATCTGATGGCAGTGTTTGTAAAATCAGTAGGAGTAAATTTTGGTTTTGCAGATCATAGCACTCCTTGCTTCACAAGCATTACCTTACTGGAGGCACAAAAATGTAAATTCTACTAGTCAAAGCAGTCCATAGTCTGATGCCAATCTTCTCTTGAAAAACTTCCTTCAGAAGAGAACTTTCCTTTTTCTGGCAATGTTCCTGGGAAAATTATTTTGCTGGTAAATGTATTATCTGCCTGCATTTGCTTTTCCATATCTGTTACCTTTTGATCTAAGTATCTAAGTATCTAAGGATGAGAGCATACATTACTCTATCTGAATCAGATGTGATAACTGTGTTGAAAGCTGGAGCACTTGCTTCTCTGCAGTTCTGCAATGTATTATGCATGACAGAGGAAGGAAGTCAGTAGCCACTGTACTTGTTTTGCTTGTTCTGCCACTGTCTTGGCCTAACACATTCTGTTCCCTGGCCCCTTTTACGGAAGAGCTGTTTCCTGCACAGGAACCTATTCCTGCTTGCGACATACTTTATCTGGAAAAGAAAAATCATGCCAACATTTACAGACGTTTCTTTCCTAAACTAATTCTCTTCCATGATGAACCAACTCTCTTTCTCTATTCTGTGATTTTTCTACATTTTCTCTGGGACAGTCTCTATATACCCAATAAAAGAAGCTTCCTGGATGAGCTTTGGTGACTTTGCTGGAAATTAAGCTATTCTATATATAACCACTGTATCGGATTTCAAAACCAGACCTGAAGATCTGGATATCCCATTCCTACTGGATTATTATATGGACTGCATATTCTTGGTACCAGTTTAATTGGCTTCCTATCTTCCGAAAAATTATGTATAATTGTATTCCTGTAGCTTACCTGTCACATGAACAATAAGCTGTATTACAGCAAATATATCAATGCCAAGGAAGGGGCACAGAAATCTGTGAAAAGTAAGTAAAAACATACCCACAACCCCCCCCCCCCCCATCACTACCCACTGTTACATAGAGAGAGGGGGGTTTTGGTCACATTATTTTTTCTCTAAATCTCACTGATGGGTTCTCTTCATGCAGGTATATTCTAGCAAATGATATGTCTCTGTACAGCTTCATTACTTTCTCATAATATTCTGAGAATTCTTAATGTTCACAGTCAAGATACAGTGTTTGAATCTTTTAAACCCATGACCAGAATTTGGTTAACCATAGGTGTGGGTTCACATATTGGTTATAGTGTATGTACCTGTGAGAGTGAAAACAGGATTTTTACCCAAGTTTACCATACACTGTGCTCCTAACAGAACTTTTACTTCCCTACTAAGCTCTGTATTGAGACTTCATGCTCTATGGCCCTCCAGCAGTGACCTTCCTTAACAACCTCAGTTCTAGGCATTTTGTAATAGCATTTACTCTTTCACAGCTCAGGCTTTCACAGGCAAACAGGGGAACTGTTTACACACAAAAATATTTTTGTAACTGTAAGGATCTTCTTTGGAAAATAGAGTAATATAGTTGTTTATGCACTTATGTATTAAACACACATAAATCTAGTACTTGCAATTCACTTAGGACCCTTGTTTTCTACTTTTATAATCAATGACTCAAACATACACATATTAGTGTGAACTTTATTTATTAGCTTCATTTTGGAAACTGAGCTTTTATGTTAATACTAACAGTGATGTTATCTGTGTAAGACTGCCGAGGGTGGGAGCATGTGGGGGGTAAAGAGTGCACAGTGACTGAAGTGTGAAAGTAATAAAGTATAAGAAAAAACCACAACCAATTATTCCTACAAAGAGGGGATATGCACCTGTCTAAGCTTCATAATGACACTCACTCTAATTCCATAATCTGCACTGCAAAGTGTTTCATCTGGTTCATTCAACATGATGCCTATGGAAAAATTAAAATTCACCCTGACTCACAGAATACAAAGGGCCTGTTTGATGCTCAGCAAGCAACACTGCAGACAAAAACAGGGAGTGGAAATCAACATTTTTACACAAGTTCTGCTATTAACAACACAGAGAGTCTCCCTCACTTGAGATATTCCAGAACTGTCTGGACACAATTCTGTGCCATGTACTCTGGGACAACCCTGCTTGAGCAGAGATGTTGAACAACATGACCCACTGTAGTCCCTTCCAAGGTGAGTGATTCTGTGATTCTGGGACATTCTGTGATTCTAGTGTCCCTACTCTCTGATGCCTATTCCCCAAAAATATTTGTATGCATCTCTTTGATTTTGAACATGTTGCTACAATTTGAGTCACAAGGAGCAGAGAATTTTATGAAAGAAGTATATTTTGAGTGATGACTCTCTTTAGAGTGTCATGAATGACTGCATTAGGTTGGTCAAGGAATCACTGGTAAAGTTATCAGTAAAGCAGGTTTAATATAGAAGTGAAAGCATTAAAAAGTTCATCGGCAAAGTTCACTCTATTATTTACTGGATAGTTAGACCACACAGAAAAATCAGACTAAAATCTGAATCAATCAATCTAAAAATAAAATTGATTTAAAATTATACACATAGAAGTTGGGGATAGGAAAAGGGTAAGGATGGGAAAGGGTAAGGATTAAAAATAATAAGGGAATCACAAGGTTGAGTGGATGCCCTTGCCAAACTGAGCCTTGAACTTAACCAAGGTTTAGGCTGAAGTGTTTAATATCACTTAAACTTAAGCACTCAATCAACTCAACAGCACTCAATCAAAAGCCTAACTTACATAACTCGATGGACAGATCTATAGAATTTACTATAAGCACAAAAGTTACTCACTAATAGGTCTTACTTACTTACAAATCTGAAGCATCAAAGCATCTAGGAGAGCAACCCTCACAGCAAATTAGCTAGTCCATATTCACACTTGTATGCACACAGACCCAGAGGAGTATACACAGTATATACCTGCGAAAAATTCCCCCCAAGTTCAGTGAAATATTCACATGGGATGCCTTTGTGCCTTCTCAACAGGTGAAGGGTTGAGCCCCAAGGAGGATGGGGTCAGCATTCAGCTGTGATCCTCGAGTATTGTTCACTGGCTCCAAGAGGTGTCCACTCCAAGGGAGGTTTCTGGTCACAGTCCACAGTGGTCCAGGGGAGTTCAAAGGGTCTCACTTGGCACCACTGTTTATAGGGTCGCAAGAGAATTGGCTTTAGCCACAGTAATTTCCCACATCAAGGCCAAGGCCTGAGCATTTCTGAAGTTACTGCAGCTCGAGGAGGCGGTGGGAGAAATGTGCCACCACAAAGACACAGATTACATTCTAAAATTCAAAAAAGGGTGGGAAAACAGGAGAGGTCCAACGCACTTTCTACGAAACTTTGTAAATAGATTTAATGGAAAAGAAGGATTGAATTCTGCAAATTCAGAAAAATTTGCAGGCAGCAAAACGTTGGAAATATCAGAAATGGAACATTCTATGAGAGTACGATACTTAAAAAGAGCAGCGTCCCTGCCCTTAAGGACTGAGAGGAAAATGGTAAGAGTTCCTACAAAGTGAAAAGAGAAAGATGTGAATGGCTTAAAGGAAAAACAGACTGCAAACAATTTTTTCTTATCTCTTAATTTTCTTCCATGTTCAGCAATTAAAGTTTGACAATTAGTTCTTACTGTATGTTTGTCTGCTAGCCAGTAGGATTGACCCAATTAGTAAAGACCCAACAGTCTTTGGTTACCTAAGAACGTAACCAAAACACGCTGCACATGGAAATTTATATTACGCTATTAAAAAAAAAAAAAAGCAGAAATGTGCAATATATACTACTGAGTGATGCTCATCATAGAGTAATTTTTCAGAAATAGAAAGAGACCACAGATAATTATAGTGTTGTCTGCTATTATTGAGAACATACATCAGTCATTTGCACCAGAGCTGGAGGAAAACTATTATAGTTCACACCCTACAGATGGAAGAAACCATCTTCTGCTGAAGAACTTCACAGATACTAAAAAGATGATATCATCTGAGATCCATCTCCAAAAGCTACCAATTACACAAAACACACCCTGAACTGACATTTGTATATCTGTTGAAAATGTCATGGGAAATGTTGCATGGAAAGAGACAGTTGTGTTTCCAGCTGTTTATAGCAGTTCTAGCAAAGAACTTTTCTACTTAGAAAATTGCACACACCACAATAATCCTCAAATACAACTTTATTTTCCATTTAGAATAAATTATATATAAAGTGAGGCCTTTGTATGTTCTATGAACAATTCATCAAAAAAAGATTATAAATTAGAATATTCATCTGTCAATGTATTCAACTTGGAAAAAGACAAAACAAAGAGTTCACTTTCCAGACAAGGCAATTAAGTCTGCTTTGTACTTGTAAATACAACAGAAATCAAAAAAGTTAGAAAGTTGGCCTTTAAGGGGAAAATTTATACAGACTGATTACTTTGAAATGTCTCTGTGATCTGACCAAGCCAATTCCTCACTAGTCTATCAAATGTGACAGCTACAAACCTTTCAAGAAAAGCAGAAGTCTCTCTGAATTCTTTCATTATGGGTTAAGAGAACATGATGATGTATCAAGAAGGCTAGGCTGATCTCAGGAGATCCCTCTCCCAAAATCCATATAATGGTTTGGGTTGGAAGGGACCCTAAAGACCATCCAGTTCCAACCCCCTTGCTGTGGGCAGGGACACTTTCCTCTAGACCAGGTTGCTCAGAGCCCCATCCAGCCTGGCCTTGTACACTTCCAGGGATGGGGCATGCACAGCTTGTCTGGGCAACCTGTTCCAGTGGCCCACCACCCTCACAGTAAAGAGTTTATTTCTAGTATCTGACCTAAAGCTACACTCTTTCAGTTTGAAGCCATTCCCCCTTTTCCTATCACTACATGCCCTTATAAAAAGTCCCTCTCCAGCAATCCTGTACCTTCAGATACTGGGAGGTGGTGGTAGTGTCTTCTCTCTCTAAAATTGTTCCTATTATATCAAAAAACTTTTTTTTCCAGAATTTCATGACTGAAAAAAAATAGAAGGGGAATTTGATGACCTGTAAGTCACATCACTCCCAGTCATGCAAGTCAATGGCTAGACAAGCCTTTTTTTTTATTTAGCAAGTTACAATTGTTAGCACAAATTTAATCTGCAATATTGCAGTAATCCCCAGCCTTACAATTAAATAGCTCATAAATTTTCTCAAGTCAAAGGCAGCCTTATGTACTTCAATACTGAGTATTATTTTAGAATTTTAGCTAGCCCAAGAAATAGGGCAAAGAGAAGGCATTACGAAAGAAAAGTATTTGTGAACTCTAGGAAGGGTCAAAACCTTCCCGTAAGTGCTAGAACAAGTATGACCAGAAGTGGGAAAATAATGACTGGGTAAAGCTCACATTTTGAAGTGGAAAAGTTACTGTTTTTCATAGTAATTCTGGCACTAAGGTGACACCAGGATTACCTCAAATAAATACAACCAGGACAAATGTTCTTAAGACCTTCACTGACCAGTGCAGTTACAGATCCAGATAGCATCAAACCCAGCTGACTGAGCTTTTCAGTCAGAGCTGGATGACTATCCTTAGATCTACATCCTTGCTATGTAAGGTTAAAAAGGAGTTGAGGGGAAGCAGAGGAAATCATGGGACTCACCCTGAACAGGAAACTCATGCCCTGGGTGAGAAGTTATCTGGGGCCTCAGCTGTCCCTGCTGTTCCACAATACACAAAATTAAGTCTGTATTTTCCTAAGCATGTCCTTGCCATCATCCTGGCTCTTTGGGGATGGGTCTCTCATCCCTTATATAGTGGATTTCCAGTGCTGCCTTTGGCCAGAGAGAGGGCCTTACTGATAGTACACTTAATCTGCTACTAGCTCCACGTAATTTATCATTTTGGCTTTTTAAAATTTCTTTACTGCAGGACACCATTTGAGCAAGAAATGGAAATCAATCTACTTGTATACAAAGCCTGAGCATGAAGAAGCAATTACAACGCCTTTTGGACTGGGTTTAGGGACTCATGAAGTTTCAGACATGAAAAGTGTCTGGCTCAGTCCTTGCAGGCTGCAGCAGCTGGCACACTTTGAAAGAGAGGCTTAGGTCTGGCTTTAACTGCCTGTAACCACAGCATCACCTGGCTGGCAGACAGATGGAGAGGGCCCAGGACACTTGCTGGCTCAAAGCAGCGTCAGTTAAATTTGTTCCTCCATAGAAAAACATACCAGGTGCTCTGACAATCAATTCCAGTGCTTGACCACCTACTCAATAAAAACTTTCCTTCTGTTTTTGTGGAACTGCGTGCATTCAATGTGTGCCCACAGCCTCTTTCTGTCTGCCACTGGGCACCATTCAGAACAGGCTGACTTCACCTTCTTTATTCCCCCACCAGGTAGTTAACGATATGGATAGGATGCCCCTGAGTCAATAACAACACTGCACCGCTTGCTCCCCCGAGCTGAAATGACTGTAGACTCAGCAGCTCAGACAGGCTTTGAGATATCTGATTCTCAAGACAGGCCAGTAACTACAGTCACTATCAGTATCTCCTTTCCAGTGTTGCTAACCTGTCTCTGAATGAAGAGTAGGACATACTTCACACACTTCACGAGTAAGCTGGTGTTTGAAATAAGATACTTTGTATTATTCACACAGCACACATTATAAAATTACTTGATACAAGAACAGAAGACACCCAAAATATTACTGCCTTGTCAGATGTAAAAATTTATTTATGCTATTTATCAAATGTTTAAGTTTACACAAAAGACAAACACTTCAACTTCAGGTCCAGTTGTTCATCAGTAAGCCCTGTATCAGAATACCCTTGACACTTCCAAAGACAATTTTTACAAGACGCTTAGAACAGCAGAATATCAAAAATAATGGCCAACTTCACAAGCCTGAAGGTCACTACCTCATCACTATTTCTCTGCTCAGCATAATCCACAGACTAGAGAAAGCCATAAAGCCATTTTTATCCCCAAACACTATCACTACTGCACTCAGAGCATTTAAATCACACTGCCCTGCATTAGTAACACCAAACATTACAGCTAGTCTTAAAGATTTATCACAGCTTCCCCTAGCAAAATGACTTTTTTTTTAAACAGTACAAGCAAACTGTGCATCTGAACAACTGCACTATCATCCATTTGGCTTGGTTTTACAATAAAAATAATATCATCATCTATTTGTTAACTTCAACTCTTGTGTCATACTCCTCAACCCTCCCTTCTCACTTAGGAGACCAGGCAGTTTAATTGTAGCACTGAGGTAGCATACTTTAATTGAACAGAGTAATATGTTTGATATTGTGCCTCCTCTCCTTTAAAGCACAAAAAAAAATCCCCAAAGTTTTTCAACGTCTTTGGAGAAGACAAGCATATAGTTCATTTCCAACAGCCACTCTTATTTTGAAATCAAAGCACAAAGCATCTCTGAATGGTAGATACACTATACCAGCTCGAATGAATGAGAACATATACAAGAAGGAAATATGTCAGTTTTATTAGAACTAGGGTTACATTTTAGCCCTACGGCACTTATTGTTTCCTATTATGAGATGCATCTTTACAGTCCCTGAAACTTAACTTCAAAGATGAAGATCCTGAAAAGGGCAGCTGTGCCGCTGTTCTAAATGATTTTCATGCCATTGGCAGAAAGAGCCAAATAATTGCAACAAAACCAGATGAAATCAAAGGGACCTAATATAAAGTCAGTAGGAATTAACAACATGAGTATACTAAAAGAATCAAAGTTAAGGCAGAAGGTATGATTGAATGAATGGAGAGCACTTTCCATTTACTTAGAAGTTATAGCTGAGATAGCTTTAAAAATAATTAAAGAAAAATCAACAAACCCCCCCAAAACAAACAAACAAAAAAACCCAATTAAAAAAAACCCCTCAAACAAAACAAAACAAAAAAACCAACCAAAAACCAAAAAACCAAAAACCCACCACTACAAGAGAAGAAGCTTAATTTCCTAACAAATTGAGAATAACAGTATCTCAGCTTCACCATTCTGGCTAAAAGCTTTAAAAGACTAAGCTGAAGTCAAATTGTACTCAAGACTGCAGCCTTAACTTCTAGACTATTTATTAAAGTAACTCTTACAGACACACCTGTGTATTTAGAGGAAATAATAAACAGTGATCCTAAAGAACAGCAGCAATTTCCCGCTTTGCATGCCATGCTTGTACACATAGCCTTGTAAAACTCTGCTGAATGGTACACAATCCTCATCCAGCCCCAGGCTGTATCTTTGAATTCCTCCCTCCACCTTTCGCACAGGAAAGCAAAAATTTTTACTGCAGTTAAACTCCCTTGAATCAGCTGCATGCATAGGGGAAACTGGGTTTTAACATATTGGAAAGCAGACTGAGAATGTAACTGAGCTGACTGATAAATAAACTCCCAAGGAAACACACAAACAGCTGAGGGAAATATACATAAGTTATAATGACCAATTCAAGCTGTTTACGAAGGCATTGATGTTGATCTTTCAAGTAACCCAAAATGCACTCCAAAACCTGTTATTAAAAACTTAAGGCTTTTATGAATACTCTCTTACATACAAAAGGAGTATTAAACAGAAAAAAACTTGTTTACAGTAAATACAAACATCTGAAAAATCTCTGAAACCTGTTTATACACATACTAATAAATTCTTTAATACTTTGTACAACTAGAAGGTGCACAGATTGGCATTCAAGCAATCAATGCTGGCAAACATCTGTCAGACAACAACATCATTTACTTGGATAACAATATAGTTTAAAATGCCATAAATTAAAAAATAAGTTAGTTCACATTTTTTTCCCCAGATTTTATGTACATCTTAGTCTTTAATGAGATCGTGTAGCCTTCTTCAGAAGCTCGAGATCTTTCCGACGGCTTTTGATTGCTCTGGCACAGCCATATTCTTCCAGTTGCAAAGGGATATACTTTTCTATCTGAACGAGCCCATGCCCAGCAGGACTGGTAAACAGCTTAATCCAGGATGGCTTAATGTTTCCTCTGAAGCCCAGAAAGGCCAAGCTACCTGTGACAAAAACAGTTCAGCGTTACCAAACCAGCCAAGCTCACTGCAGCCCAATGCAGGATTGGTTAGATAGGAAAAGGTATGCTCCTCCAAAATTCCTTCCCCCATATTATTCAGGACATTAATCCACTCTCAGCTTCACCTAACACAAAAACAAAGATTTGCAATTTCCCTTTTCAATATTTAGTATTAAATACCCTGAAATCTTAATTTGAAAACACAACTAATTGGACAGTTATAAAACCTGCTTTCTCAGACACAACTTGTGGCATCCCTCTGAACAGATGACAGCTACCCCATGTGGTCTATAAACTCACCATCCCTCAAAATACCAATAGCTTCTCATTTCTAGCTTCAAGTTATTTTAGAACAGGAAATACTAGGCAGGCACAGGAGATTGCTTAAAAATAGATTTGCTGGGTGAGGCACTAAATACAGGCTTTAGGAAAAAAGTCTGGGACTTTTTTTGTGTGATTCACAGGCACAAAGAACTGCTAGTCACTCTTCTGTTTGGAACAAGCTGCACACAATGGGGTAAGAGGAAGGGTTTTCTGTCCCATCTGGTTAAGAGCTGCCCACATCCCCTCTCAACAAGAGCTGACACACAGCAGCCACACCAGTCCAAACTGGCAAACACCCTGCACCAGCTGCATCCTTCTTACACAGCCCACGAGAAACCCACCATGCCAACATAAACACAAAGACCAAGGTGGTGTCAAAGAAATGTGCAGCATTTCCACCAACCGTTGCTCTGAAGATAAGGTGGTTTCGCTGTCCCCAGGGACATTAAGGCTTCTGCTAAATTATTAGGAATTGCTACATCACCTCTTGTGCTCAGCAGAATGATAGACCTTCAACAGAAACAGTAGAGACACAGCAGCTGTTATAAACACATTGTTTTAATATTCTGCTACAAGCCTTTACAGCTAGCTGCCCTCAAAGTCCAATTCCTTATGAGTACTTATGACATGGAAATAGTCAACTCTTTCTGAAAGCAGTACTTAGAATTTCTTGGTTTTAAACTGACTTTGAATTTAACTTCAAAATCATTGGAAAGTGGTATTTAAACACAGTTTAATATTTTGTATCAAAAAAATCAAGTTTAGATATTGATCCAAAATTAGATATTTAAAATGCTGAGCTTTTTCTCACACTAACTCTTTATTTAGTGATAAAGAATTTTCTTCCTGTAGGGAGAGAATAGTGTGTCTTTCACACAGTCCTTGCCAGGGTCCTTATTAAATAAAAAGTTATTTTTGTTTTAAATGAAGGAGTGATATTACATGACGTTTTGTTAAAGAAAATTATTTTTGAGGAAAAGTATAGGCAACACCAGAAAATTTTAAGTGTTATAAATCTGCTTAGTTTTTTGAAATAAGGCTAAACTGTCCAATAAATTGCTCCTATGTTTCTCTTTTTGCCTCAACTTAGACATATGTTTTGTTCACTTTCAGTGCTCGTGTATCATTAGCTATTCAGCATTATTTAAATCCTTGTCACAGAGCAGAGCTACAGCCTGCAGGACATACTGGAAATGAGTAGTCATTGCACATACCTTTGTGGAATTCCAGATTTTAAATACCCATCTACACGCCTAATGTCTACTCCAGAAAATAATTTCTTTCCCAACACTGTGCCAGTGCAAGCATCTACTACAACAATAAGTATTCCATTATCCTTGAAGGAAAACATGGTGTCATTGACCTGAAAGGGAAGAAAAATAGAGAGAAAAGGAAGTTAATATGAATCAAATTACAATTCTACTGCACTCCGTGTTAATCTTGTTCTAGTTTAGAGACAGTAATTTCCTTACAGAAATTTGCTTCTCCCTAGCCTCTCTTCAATTTTCCCTTTGAAAGGACACTGCTTAATGAAACTTCTGAAATTGCACGGGAGCCTTAAGTCTGTAGTGTCTATAGGAATATTGCACCTTCCAGGTGACTTACTAACTGCCTCAGTCATTGCTCCAGCTTTGGGAAGCTAAAATTCAGATACTTGGACCCCCTGGACTTCTTGACAATAATACAGTTAATTGATTCCTGCAGCAGGCTAGTTCCAACCCAGTTTCTTCCTACTGAGTGCTCTTACTGCTTTGGATATGGCACACACATTCCTGGAGAAGTCTGCAGCTGCAAAGATTAAGCTACTCATGTGCCATTTGTCTACCTGGATAACTGAAGGTTCAGCCAGGCCAACAATGACACTGCAGAACGTAAGACATGTGCAGATTAAGCTCTGTGGTGTGAGGGTGTCTGCAAATGGTATTTCACCATCATGTGCAAGTCTACTTCAGCATCTGAATGGAAAAGTCAAACTAAACTACTTTTTATAGAGACTCACATTACTGGGCTTACTTGGGCCACATCAGAACAAATACAGAAATTTACTGATTGTTTAGTAATTGCCATTTAGAGGATTTTAGCAAAGCTTAATGGCTTGCATGACCCATACCTTTAACTTGCTAATCTGCTTGCAAAAGGACAATTTCAACAAAATGGATTGAACAAACAAATTGTTAGGTTATGTGGTCTGTTTATTTCCACAACCAGCCATAAATGTATACCCACACAGATTTAAACATGAAACTGAACATTTTAAACTCTAATGGGAACATTTTTCTTTTCAGCGGGTAGAATTCAAATATAAAATGGAGCTTTGAAGTCTCACTTTCTGATGTTAAAACATAAGCTTGAATACTTACATTTATAAATGCTTGCTGACCTCTGCTTAACTCTTTTTCATCAGATGAATTAATCTGCACAAGGAGGTAGTTTTTGTGAGGATCACTGGTGAATACCATCTGGATATCAAACAAAACAGTTAGGAACACATACTGATGTTTCTTCAACATTTTATCATGCCAGTTTACAACAGAGAGTCCATGCTTCAAAGCAAATGTATCCATTTGTCAGTAGTATTATTTATGGTACTAGTCATCCTAATAAATATAATGATAGAAAATGCAACCTATTTTATCCCTTAATTTCAATATTTTTTTCAGCTTGTATAGCTGACACAATTTCAAGTTCATATCAATAAGCAAAGATCCAAACAAAGAGAAAGGTTGGCAGATCTCTGCAGCAAAACTCTCCATGTAGCAAAGACAATACTGCAGTGCAAGATATCAATCCACCTATGTCCCTTTTCTGTAGCACTTGGAGCAAGAGTTGAACAAAAGAAGAAAAAATACTCTGAAGCCTTTGTGCTTCAGAGAGGACTTCAAGCCTTCAATGACTCCAAGAAGATTAACAAGCTGACCACTGCAAATTGCTAAGTGCAGTTACTCTGTGCTGAAAGACTGAAATTTGGACTTAAATTGAGTAGACAGCATTACCAATTCTACAGTTCATAAAAGTTTTTTATTTATTTTATTTTACCTGAGTTGTGCCACATTTTGTACATGGTACAGTAGTTTTTTCTGGCATCTGCTTTATGACAGTTGGTACTTGGTAGTACTTTGGGTAAGCTTTTGCCATGCAATTATTTATCCCTTTTGCTGAATCTTTGGTCACAATCTTGATCCTTTCACATCCCTGAGATGAGCAATAACTGTGACCATCCCTATTATATTTGGCTTGAAGAAATAAAAACAGTAATCTACACAAAAAGGGGAAAATTAATGTAAATTAACTGGTGAAATACAGGTATTTATATTCAATCTTAACAGCTCTATTTCATGATTTTCAGAAGCAGACAAACTACAGTATTCACTTCTGCACCACTATCCAAATGTTTCAAAATATTTACTGTTTACTAGAGTTAGGAAATCTCTAATGACTTATCTAAAATTCCCCACAATTAAAGGAGACATCAATATAAATGCAGATGTTTTGCAAAGAACTAGTCCTCAGATCAGTGGCTTGCAGGAAACAAAAACCAAATTGCAGAGAATGAATGTTTTCCTTGATCACAGATCTTAACAGACATGCAGCAGAGATATTCAGTTTCACCCATCAGCACTGGCCAATGTAGTTGTGCTACTTCAAATGCCTGGAAATGCAATATAGGGTGTAGTGGTCAATAATGTTCACAGAAGACTGGTAGTTTTTCTATTACATATTACACTGTTACCAGAGCAGCTCTTGCACAAAGCAACATAAATGTCTTTTCAAAAACTACATTCATTTGCATATTTATTACAGAAAGGCACAGTAGAAGGCAACAAAATAAGTAAGAGAACAAATTATAAATTTAGAATCAACGTTTGCAAAACACACAAGTGATGTACATAGGACTTAATTTATTCAAAGTTGACCCTATCTAAAACCTCTCAAAAGGATCTTAGTGGGCTCTGTCAGAAGTACTTTTGAAAGAGAGACTAGGACTTTTAACTTCTTTTGAGACAGCTGAAAACAGATTAGGATTTTCAGAAATACAGTTTTTAAATGTTGGAAGAGAAAGCTTCTTAGAAATTTCTAGAATTTTCAGTTCAACAAGAACTGAAATTCTATTTTTCTCTGGAGACTAAGAAATTAAATCCTAAAAGGTACTGCTCTACAGCACACCAGATACTATATTTTCCCCATGGGGTAGGAAATATGTTTGGCAACTGTGGTGCTGTTGAAAAGTATTTGAATGACAATCATGGTGCTTTGGAGATTTAAAGACATATAAACATTCTTCCAAAGCGTTTTGGGGTTCTTCTCAACAGCTTTCCTCTTATGCAGGTGTCTCAACCAGTTGCTTTTAACACTATCAAACTGCACATTTCGAGGTTAAACAATATCTTCTAGTAGAGTCAAATTACAAGAGTTACCCAGTACTGTTGTCAAAGTAAAACCTCTTGTCTGATCGATTCTTTTCAAGCTCTGTCATTGAAGATACAGGCATGTAGCGCTCCACCTTGCTTGCCAGAGCAGATGACCGCCTTAGAAAGGCTTCCAATACTATAAGAAAATCTGTCTTTGGTTGGTAACAAAGACCAACACGAATCCAGTCATTCCTAAAACCAAAATAAAATGTATGAGTCCTCGTAGGAACAGTTTAGGTATCAATACATAGTGAACAGATCACTCCAAAAAAAGAGAAACAAATAGAAAAAGCTCCGAAACCCTCAACTAGATTATTGAATCTGCACAGTCTTTCATTAAACATTTTAGTAACTCTGATTCTCTCAGGTTGTATTTGGTTATATACTTCTGAGACATGACATTTATCTGCCAACAAAATCAAGTATGATAAACTATTCAACTGCAATGCTGCTCAGTTTCACTATTTGGACATTTTCTTCTCCTTGAAGACACTGTACTGGACAAGTGTTTAACTTCAGGTGCAGGTCTATTGTTTAATCTCTTACTTTTCATACTTTAGTATTCATAATTATGGAAAAAACCCCAAACCCAAGCTCTGGTCTTCCGGATGGTTGCAAACTCATGCACAGAAATTTTGCAGGATGTAACTTCAGTATTGCCTTATGGATCAAAGCCACAAAAGAAAGCAAACATACTTGTTGAAGTTAATGAGATATAGATAGGTGACATTTGGAGCTTTTCCATTCCAATGTATTGTATAGCCCTTTTGGAGCATCACTACTGGCTGGTATTGCTGAAAGGCAGCTGCTCTCTGATTAATACCTCGAAGAACCATGGGATTGGCTGGATACTCATCTCGGATGATAGTCATGGAAAGATTCTGTCCATTCCAAGTTTGGATATAAATCTACATGATATTAAAGAGGGTGAAAAGAGGAAGATTTGGTCTCTTTGCAAAAGAAAATGAAACAGTGAAGCACAATCAATACATTAGTAATCAAAATGCTGCAATTTGATGTTCTGAGTTATTTAATACTCAAATCTCTCCTGAATAAAAGTCCTATTATAGATTTTTCCCATTTTACAGATGAAAGAGGATACGGAGGAGTAAAAAAAAAATCAGCTATGATACCTGGACACACAGAACAGGAACCAGAATGAGAATCAAACCTGGAAGACTTGTACTCAGAAGGTAGCATCTAACATCTCCAGAAAGCAAAGCAACAACAACAACAACAAAAACCCCTTAAAATCCACTCTGGGAAAAAAAAGCAGACAGAACTTAAGTGGAAGAAGACACCTTAAATGCAAAAATGTTTTAGGAGATACAACTGCAACATAGAACTCCTGGCAAACATACACATTTAGTTTTATCTTGCAGCATCTAATACTGTACCCTCAGTCTGCTAAGAGGAAGCATATATATACACAACTGACTGAAAAGTGTTAACATGAATAAAAGCATTTTTAAAAGTAAAAAAATTTTGAAATCCAAAGACAGGTAATTTTGTATGTCTTACACTACCTGACTCCACAAGTAGTTCATATTATAGATTTGCCCCAAACAGAAAGCCAAAAGTACTAGCCTGTGCATAGTTCCCACTGCAAACCACTCCACTCCATTCTGTGATATTAATGCATTTGGGGTGCTGAATCAAGTAATTATCCATTCGGCCCACATAGGTATCCCTGTAGTCAGTCACTGAACCATCTAGATCATGAAATATTGAGTTCTTGTCACCATCCAGATCTCCTTCTTCAAACCAGGGACCTGGCTTTCCAAAGAAGGCTTTCAAAGAAACCTGACAACAATAGTAAAATTTTAAATTTTTTTCCTGAGGTGAAACACAGACTAACATTTGTGCATGTGCAGAAAGACAGAAATTTGACAAAGCTGATTCAAAACTTTATGGCAAGGACAGCAGACATGCTGGGTTTTAGTAACAGGCTCAAGCCAGCTCTTGCTTCTGAACAGTGTTAATATTTGCTGCAGAAAATTCATTACTAAGGATATATCAAACCTTACAAAATCTTACAAAAATTTCCTTTCAGCTTTACCACAAGCCATGAATCATTTATTGTAACATATCCTACATCTCTCTTTAGAATGTTTTTTTTTGCTCAGGAGACAAAGGTTACACTCTGGATGACCTCCAGCCAGGAGATAAACTCTGGAGTAAGTATGTGTAGAAAGGATGACCAACAGATCTCATCTGCATATAATAAATACAAGAAAAGAAATCCATTTGCAAGACTTAAGGAAAACTTGTAATAAACTTACGTTTGGACCAAACTTCACAAGGGAAATGTTATTTTTTGGAGTCATCTGCCATGGATTTTTCATCAAGAATCCAACTGCACTGGTGTATCTGTCTGGAGTTGGCATAAAGTTTTTAAATGTGCACTTGGTAAGGTGAATAGGTCCATCATAAATCTGAAAGCCTCTGATTGGAAATGTCCTGTTGATGCAAGCAAATATTTATACTATCCTGTAACAAAATGCATTCAGATATGCTTGAATCTGTCTCAAATATATTTCCTCTTGGAGAAACCAAAAAGCAACAATTAGAGAATGACTCTCAGGATAATTTTAGTAAAGGAAATATGGCTTCTGTGCTTTTCTAGTGAGTCAAAAAATCCCCCACTCTTAAAATTTCCTGTTAGTAGAGCTATCACCGTCTATTTGCAAATGTGCCCCTTTTCCAATATGAGAAATACAGCAGAAAAGTAATACCATGTGCTCTTTGATTGCTCATGGCAACTGGAAGTGACTGTAGACTGGAGGAAAGCAAATGTCACTTCTGACTTGGGGAAGGAACACCCAGAGAATGGCAGGCTGGTAAAGCTTAGCTTGACCACTGGGAAGATGATGCAGCAGCTAATCCTAGAAACCATTTCCAGGTGTCTGAAGGACTGAGAAATCATCAGGAATAATCAGCATGGATTCACCATGGAGAAGTTCATACATTTCTGTGATGAAATGACTGGCCTGGTAGCTGAGGGGAGAGCAGTGGACATGGTATACCAAAACTGCAGGACGACTTTTTGACATTGTGTCCCATAAGATTCTCATGAAGTATGGGCTGGATGAGAGGACAAATAGCTGGGCCCAGAAGGTGATGGTACAAAGTCTCCTTGAAGACCAATAACTGGTAATGTACCCCAGGGGTCAATACTGCGTCCTGTCTTGTTATCTTCATTAGTGATCTGGATGATCAGGCCATGTGTCATCTATGGGCCAAGTCTGCAGAGGGCACAAAACTGAGGGAAGCAGTTGATGCACCAGAGGGTTGTGCCACCACTCCAACAGACCCTGACAGGCTGGAGAAATGGGCGGATGGGAACCTCATGAAGTTTAGCACGGGGAAATGCAAGGTCTTGCACATTGGGAGCAACAACCTTTTGTGCCAGTGAGAAGAATCTACGGGTCCTGGTGGAAACCAAATTAACCATAAGGCAAACAATGTGCCCTTGTCACACAGAGGCAAAAGGTATCCAGGAGCTGCACTGTGAGAAGCGTTACCAGCAAATTGAGGGAAGTGACACCTTCCATTTTTTCAGCACTGGTGAAACAACACCTAGAGTGCTTGTCCCCAGTACAAGGCAGATATAGAGATACTGGAGAGGGCAGCAAAGGGCCACAAAGATGATCAAGTCCCTGGAGCATCTCTCATGGGAAGAAACAGTGGGAGACATGTTCAGCCTGAAGCAGAAAAAGCTCAGGCAGGAATCTCAATGTATAAAATCATCTGAAGGGAGGGTGCAAAGAAGATGGAGCCAGGCTATTCCCAGTGACAAGTCCAGGAGCAATGCGCCCAAGAAGAAAAACAGGAAGCCCCTTCATCAGGAGAAACTTTTTCACTGAGAGGGTGACTAAGCACTGGCACAAGTTGCCCTGGGAAGTTGTGGTGAATTCATTCTTGGAGATACCGTAAAGACACCTGAATGTGGTCCTGGAACATGAGCCCCAGGTGACATTTCTTGAGCAGGGGAGTTTGACAAGATGACCTCCAAAGGCCCCTTCCAACCTCAGTTGTTCTGTGATTCCACTCAACAAGACTGAATACCTCATATCACCACCACATGAACTTCTCCCCTTTAAATGGCTGAACAGCAAAAAACTAGGGTGGCCTGGGCCCACTTCACCCTTTGTCCTACTTGGCCAGGGATGTGAGGGGATACAGCCTGGAGCCATGTGGGCATAGCAAAGACATTATGCTACTTGATACCATCTTACATCATGGCTAGGAGATGGGGGAAAGGGAATCTCATATCCTGAAGGGAAGGTGATCCTTTTTCCAGGGAAGCAGTGGGGTAACACTGGTCCTGACCAGAGGATTTGTCCACTGGGAGAAAACTGTGGGGTGCTGATGGTCTGTTGGTCATTTTGTTCTTTGTCTTAGGGGCCACACAGTGCCAGGTTGAGTGATGAGCATTTTTTTGTATGTAAATCACCTTCTTTTTTGTATACTTTTGTTATTAATATTGTTGCTATTACTGTTCATTTTCTTAAACTCATTGTCTCCAGTAAACTATTTTTATCTCAGCTCAAGATCTCTGTCTTTCGTCTTTCTCACCTGAGAAGGTAGGGAAAGGGGAGTGGTTATATGAGGCTCAGTTTCCAGCTGGGCTTAAACCAAAACAGTCTTCTTTCCTATTCTGTGGCAAGGGTAGGACTTGGTACAATGTTAAACAAGCATCAGTGTAAGTCAAAGAGAAACGGTAAGGATCACGGTCACAGACTGTGATTTGTCACAGGCAGACTGCAGTCTCTAGTCCCAAACCAGAGAAATTCTTTTACCTGAAAGTTCTCTTCTAGACCCAAATACTTTTTAAGACTAAGGTTTCATTTAAGTAGGGTAACTTAAATTGCTATAGAATAGTAACCTGTGGAAGCATCAGACGAACCTGCCTTGGCAAAAAGGTGAGAGTGACACAGCTGCACACATAGCATTAAAAAGAAAAAGTGAGCATCACTTTCAGTGGAGTCTTAATCTCTCATAGATCAATCAAGAAGGGTCTTCGCATCTGATACAGAAAATGTTTCTTGTATTTTTACTTCCTTCATTCATGACATACTTACCGATTTCTAGGCAGAGTGCGCGTCTTGTTGTCTGTTCCTCCAGTTCCCACATATTTATTTTGTCCACCTTGAAACCCATAGTTCTTGCTCTCACCTATGAACAGTGACTCTGATACCTCCTGGCTGGCACCTTCGTCATTTGGGAAGCTCCCATCACTATCAAAGCAACATCAGATGTAAGTCTTTAGCCAAGCAGATGATTATACCAAGGTATAGTACTACTTTTATTTCTGCAACAGTCCACCTCAAGGAAAGCAGTATAGACTTCATGTACAATACACAAAACAATAGATTTAATTATTAATATTAATAGAGGCTAACTGCCTGAAATATTCAGCAGAGTCGAACATTAAAATTTCTAACTCCTTTTGTAGTGCAGCACTTTTTTTATTTACAGCCCACTTTTGCAATCTTAGAACCAGTTTGTCATAACCTACACAGTGGCAATTTTAGCTCACTACTTAAGTTACTTGATATTTTTCATTAGAAAGAGACTATACCCCTGCTAAATGCTCATCCCCTTTCTTTTCCATTACTCACTTTCAGCTGTTCAGGAGGAAAATAAAATACTGCCTAAGGAATCATACACTACCAAGAATACCTGGATAAATACAGCCTTTCTGGTAAAGAGGGAGCAAACTGTGGTGTAAACCAAATACAGGTTGAACTAAAGTGTAAACTTTGGCATCTGTGCCAGTTTACAGCCTCTATAACATCATCTGCATGACTGGAAATACAACCAGGCCCCAAACCAAAACTGCAGCCTTATGAAAGTATACCTATTAATTTTAATAGATGCATGTAGATTTTCTAAGCTTGTAGGCAAGGAAACACAGAAATTATTAACAAGAGTACTCACCTGGCAAATGTCAAACCTATTCCATTGTCTGCAAACCTACAAAAAAGTCCAAAGCATCAGTTGTTTCTTCTCAATTATCCTACAACTGGCTAATGTAAGAGCACATCCTGCTTTGCACTGAAAAAAGCTTGAATTTTTCTATTAATGGAACTTAGAACCACCACACACTTAACTTTTCCAAAAGCATTGTTGTTAAGAAGTAATCAAATAATTTTCTATACATTTCAAACAGAACTTGAGAGCTTCAGGGAGACAACAGAAATCTCAGTCTGAATTTACTGTCTCTACCAACTCCTAGGCTTCTTCTTCTACAGTTGTTTTTCTGTTGTTTAAGGCGGGTTCTCATCTCATCACATATAAACTTGCATATTTGAAGCAGTGGGATGGTATGAAAGCTGGTCATGATATTGAGAAGTTCCTCAAATTAACCATCAATCCTCTCCTATAACCCTGCTGTAATGTACTTTCATAAACAAAGCTTCAGGGAAAACTTCTTGACAGCATGCAGCTGTTGGCTTCTGAATACCTACCCGGAGTTCTGAATGAGGATATCCCCTCCCCTGACCCAGGCTCCATGATCATTGTTTTTGAAAGAGATTAAACTGTCAATCAGGGCAGCAACTCGGGGCTTTTCAGGGTCTGCATCTTGATGAGGTCGAAACCTGGGAGAGATAAACAGTACAGGAACACTTTTTATTTCATATGTGGCATAAATGTTGCGCTGAGTAAACCTGAAAGATAAATACTCATCTGATGGGCAAATTCCACTATGCTTCATGTTTTGAATGAAAGAAGCTAAAAGCAGGTACATCTCAGTCTCTCTAGTACTAGAAAAGTGTCTTTGGGGTATAATGAAGAAGGAATGTGAAACTTCTCTTTTCCAGTAACTCTCACAGGCTCTTGTTCAGTCTCCTTAAGTTTCTTTAGCTGCCTTTAGCCTCCCTTTATCCCCTTTTTCTTTTTGCCCTCTCTACTTGTCCTGAAGCATTAATGTTAAAGTTTGATGAAGGGAATGAAAAGCTCCTTGGAAGGACAGATAGGGCTGACATTAATTATGCAAGAAAAATCTGGACATTTGTCTAACTGGTCCTTAAAATGTTTCAAAGTCTTCTGACATACAGGGGTGCTTCTTCTTTAGGCATGCCTGAGATTTTTTTAATTGCATTGCTACCAAGATGGTCTTATACAGTAAATTATGACTGGAATCTAGTTTAAACAGTAGAAAAAAACAGTCTGATTAAGAACTGGCGACATTTTTACTTGATTATCCCTAAGACCCCAGAAAACAAGTAATACATTTTAAAAAATTGTAAACAGGCATTTTGGGTGGGTAAAGATATGTATGTCCATTACCCCAATCACCTAATACTCTTTTCTTCAGATTTGGATCTGCCCCTTCCCCATACAAGGGAGAAAGGGGAAAATAGGTAAATGTTAGATTTTGATAGTCTCAGTCTTCTCAATTAACATTTAAACCCATCCAGTCTGGTTCTATGTACAATGATCAGGGGCCTCACATAGTTACGCAGTGCCTCATTCATTTTGTTTCTGCTGTGAAACACAACCCCATTTCATGCACTGAGTTTCTTGCATCCTCAACGCACTACAGGCTCTCAGAGGAAATTCTGCCCTTCTCAAGTTCTTGACTACCTATTATGACTGAGGTAAACCACAAAGGTTATATGGGCTGTCTGTCAAAACATGGAACTAGCAGGTTCATTTCCAAATTATGAAGTGTTGAGTACCATCAAAATTTGGAACGTTCCTCTTTGCATCTGAAACAGTCACTTAACTGTCCTTGTCTTATACACAGTTGACAATAAAGATAATCCTATAAACCTTATTTTCAGTGCTAATGCTTAGCTGACACAATAAAATGTTGACAGATACAGTTATCCAATACTTGCATTTAACCACTATCCCAGCCTATTCTATATGAAGCTCAGGACAAGAATAACCAGGCACAGTACAACCTGGAACTCTCCTAGACTTTCCATTACTTTCTCTCACTTTGTAGACTAAAGAAAATGTGGTTGATTGTACCACCTCTGCAAAGAGCCTTCAGTAGAACTGTACCACTGAGCTATGACTTCCAAGTCTAGAAGGAACAGCAGAAACTTTCAGCAGTAGGAAAGGCAAGTGGATGCATTACTGAAGCCTTATTCTAATAATTAGTTAACACTGAGTCATAAATCAAATTTTAAAGGAATATCTTCCTATTAGTAGCAATTCCAGAAAACATTTTAAGCATGACAATAGAGCACGTTTAAAACAATGTCTTCTACGAGGCTGAAAACTATCCTGAGCAAAAGCTCAGAACAAACCCAAATCCTTTAAGAGACACTATCTCTGCTGTTCCCAAAACAGATAAATAAATGAGAGAAAAGAACATACAGGACCTTACTGTTTGGTTATAATTTATAAATTATTTTATTGTTTTAAAAGGGTTTTCTCCTTGTGAATGTAAGAGCAGTCTCAAAACTTTGCCATTTTTCACTCACTTGAAAGAAAATATCCTTTACCTTGCATTGTTGTCCAAACAAAGATATTCTCTGGGATCGTCAGCACTAGCATTAGTTGTTTTAACACCCTTATCAATGAACAAACCAGCCTGAAATAAGCAAGGAAAGAAAATTCATACTATCCAAAACTAAAGATAGAATAAACATGAAATTTTAAAAATTTAAGCATTACATTCCATACACGTACTAGAAACTCTTAGATCTTTCGGTTTGGCTT
This sequence comes from Orthonyx spaldingii, assembly GCA_013397795.1. Classification (NCBI taxonomy): domain Eukaryota; kingdom Metazoa; phylum Chordata; class Aves; order Passeriformes; family Orthonychidae; genus Orthonyx; species Orthonyx spaldingii. Next base: position 7,013 of record VZTJ01005566.1, on the reverse strand, counting down.
TAATTGGTAAGTTGTCTAAGGGAAAAACTGGCTAAATAATATAATAAACCAGTCTGTGCTAAAAGGAAAGGAATTATCTGTGATTAAAAAAAAAAAGTAATGGAAAATGATCAAAGTTCACTTCAGATTTCTTTCACATCTATTTCAGGTTTTCCATTTATTTCCAGGTGCTGTTCTAGAAAATCTCAAGCCAATCTTGTGGTGAATTCAAATTATTCTCATAAATGGAAAAGAAAACCCAAAACTCACTGTGAAAAATCCTTTGTATTTCACTTTAAAACTAAACTACCTTTACCACTAAAAATTATTTTGGTCCAAGCAGTAATAAGATTGAAACTCAATAATCCAGTATGAAATAAATTACTTGAGAAAATAAAAGCATGAGGAAGCATCTGTGCTCTTTTACCTCAATAATATACAAATACCTGCGACTACTTTCACCTCTGATCTAAATTATTATTACAATTGAGTCTTATACACAAGCAGATTCTCAGACCTGCTAGTGCAGTTCTCTTTCAACATGGAACTTTAGCACAGAAACTGCTATCCTTGTTTAAAGATGATACTAGTTATACAGCTGAAACTCTTCTTCAATACACTTCTGTATTCAGTATGTTTTAATTCCAATCTGAACAAAATGCCCTACAGTCCCAAAGACACCGTTAACACAACTTCCATAAGACATTGCATCATTTCTTGGTATCCCAGACCACCAACTGTCAAGCAAAATCAGTTGCACTTGGCAAAAATAATCTAATAATGATTCTATGAGGTTTCAGTGGTTAAACTATGAGAATCTCCTGCAGCAACTAAACAGAAATAAATATTTGTTTACAGTTAGGTGGCTTTGTAAATATCATTATGTTTACATATACACACAGCAGCTAGATTCCAAATTAAAAACTTTAAGGACTTCAGCTGAAGTGAAACTTTAGCTGAGATGTGGAAAAGGTTTGAAAGTCATATTAACAAAACACTGCTCAGTGACTGTAGGTTGAGAACTCCGTAAGATAACTGTTGCAAATAACTGAGCTCCTGAAGGCAATATTGAAGCTTAATCTCTAGCCAGAGACTATGTCACCACATGCAAACACCTGAGTTACGATACACTGGAGACTCAGAAAAATAAGTTGTATCTACTGCAGCAAGCTATTAGATGAATCACTACTATAATTAATTTGATTCTTCAAGGGTCAGCTTTCTTCAGAATAGGAAACAAAGCTCTGAAGAGTAGCACCTGAAATGCTACTTCTGAGAAAAAGTATTTTATTAGAAGTTTTAATTGATTTTAGTTGTTTGTGTCTTAGGAGGATCTGAAACAGTGAATACTTGAAATGCAACTAGAAAATACACCCATGCTGATCACACATGATCATCCTGTGCACGGTGTATCCACAGCACAAAATCTATCTCCTAACCAGTTTAAAATGCGAACAGACAACTTCTAATATAGAACACTGAGAAATAAAAACCTCACTTTTTTTTTTAGTGACATACTACATTACCTTAAAATTAGAATGAACCCTGTTGTTATAGAAGATTCCTAGGGGTGTAAGCTCTGACTTGGTTTCGACGGCTAAACTATGAGAATCTCCTGTAGCAACCCTGTGAAACAAATACCATATTCCAGCATCCTGCAAGTAAGGAAAGAATAAAATTACTTTTAAGTGATTCTGATACTACTATTCATGCTGATATATATATTCACAGAATAAGTGTACACTAAGTTGAACTTGGATATTTTAAGTAAAGAAGCAAATAAAAACATAGCCCAATGGAACTGTACCCATTGGAATATATATTTTAAAATGAAGTCTCCAAACAACTATTTAATCAGTGAAAAAGTGGGACTTTGCAAATAAGGCTATATTCTAGTGGACAATATGAATTAAAAAGTGTTTTGCTTCTCAGTGAAGCCATTTAACACTACATATTTAAAATGTTCTAACATTTCAAAGCAAGAAAGTGTCCAAGTTAATGTTACGTTTTGCATTTCAGTTATGTCATCCCACACACTAGACTTTCCTTTACCAGTAGATAACACTATTCACAGTAAGATACTCAAAATCATTCCTCCTCTCCTTACTGTTCCAGTCTGTTAAGGTTGGCTTATCCCTGCTCCCATCAAAATTTAAATGGCATAGCCAAAAAAACCCAAACGAGCTTTCAGAAAACAGGAGAAAAAGCACATAACGAAATCTGGGCAGTTTGGGGCACTATGCCAATAACATGCAGTAATAATTTTAGTATCTGTTCATTTTCCGTACTTCTTTAATAGCTCTGCTCAGGACAACACCTGCACAGCAGACATCTACAGACATAAAAAATTTTGCCTGACCATAGGCTGTGCACCCTTAAAAAAAAATAAAATCACCCCACAAAGCACGTTAAAGAGTTAAATGGTAGCTAAAGAAACACTGAGTGCTTCACCATGAAAAATAGTCATCAACCTTTTCAAGAAACATGCATAAAGCCAATTCACCCTGGCTTAAAAGATTTCATGCATTTCACTCCAAGAATATGCTCATTTTTTCAAACAGTGCTGGAAATTCTACTTTACAATAACGTTCCTATCCCAGTGCATAATGACGACGCACTGACATTTCTGGTGATTAACCATTACAAAGCAAATACGGATGTTTCATTAATAAAAATACCGAAATCTTACCTCACACATAATTAAGTACAGCTTTGTGCCTGGCAGACTCAAGTAAATTTTATCCAAAACATCCCCTAATGCTTGAAAAACAGACTTAGATAAACTTAATAGCTTGTTAAGCATCTGCAAGCATTCAGAAATATGCAAAAGGGTTTTTTTCTCTTCTCTGTCATACATACCAAAACAAAAGAAACATCTATTGCCTATACAGGCCTACAGTAGGCTTTACTGCATAATTAAGGATGTGGGGGAGGAATGGAATAATTTGGTTGTGAAGTGCTCTAGTTTATACCGGCAAAAGCTCTATAGTGCAGAGGCTGTATGAACACAGTGGAATTACTCTGTTTCTGAAACAGAGTAAGCTGTGGTCCCTTCGTATTAATGTGTTTACATCCATGCAAGGGAGGTATATCAGAGTGGCAAAACTTTGTAATAGACACAAACGCTTGCCCCGATCAGGCACATCCTGCTAACAAAAGGAAGTGATATCCACGGGATGAGCTATACACAGGCAGAAAAAGACCTTGCAGGACGTGGGCACCAAATCAAAGAAGCTGTTTAACTGAGCCTGCAATGCCTGAACTAGGTATATTACATAAAGCAGGTAAAATGGAAAGACATTGTGTTGGTCAGAAAAAAACTGGTTTAATTTGGCAGTTGTGTTCAGATTCTTCCTAGTGGTACACAGTCAAACAGAAAAGTTTGCCAAAACAAACAGAAACAAACCCACAACAATAAAAGCAACAAAAATTAGACCATACAAAAAGCAGAACAAATTTTTCTGTTTTCTTTTAATACGCTAGATATTTCAACTCAGTTAAGTATTTTGAATCCTATTCCATTTATTAATAACAGTTACCCATTAATAAATAAGTAATTTATTTATATAAATGCTATCTGTGGCTAACACAAGGCTCATATTCTTCCAACGTTGGAGCCTTTGCTACAACAATCAATAACCCTTCCTGTTTTCCATTCCCATTCATCTGTTCAGAAAAATCCAATTGAAAACCTTACATATCTCAGCCTCTCATCCAATACAGAACAGATTCCAGACTCCTCCTCTGTGACAACACAGATTCTTTCCCACAGGAATTTTTCCCTTCTTCTACTAAAGTTTACTATATATAAGATCCATGTTACTGAGAGTGGCTTTTGGAAACAGGCGGTCAGACGCCTAGGCCCAATCAATCCCGGGGGGTGAATGATTGTTAGTCACTCTGAAAAGCCCTCTCGCGTGTATATAAATCTGTTATTAATTAAATAAATTCATTCCCCATTCTCTCAAGATTCGTGTCCCTTCGCTCTGCTACCAGTTCAACAGCGACATCTGGTGACCACCGACATGTACTACACGCACCGCTGAAGGTATGTCAAAGCCCCTCCACCCCTCCCCGCCTGCCATGGTGCGGGTTCGGGACACAAATGGACCCCCCAATGCCAAAAGACGGCCTTTCGCGGTCCTTCCTAGAGGACCCTTGGTACGGGCCAACGGTAAAATGGAAGCAGCACCTGACCAGAGCTCTTATAGACTGGGCTGGAACCCATGGCTCCCCTTAGTGTGGGAAACGGACATGGACTCAGCCCTCTGGCTGAAGGTTGGGAGTGGGCCGTGGAGAGAAGTGGTGTTTGGGGACCCAAAAACCATTCGTTTGCATCAGACATGGAGGTCCATTTGGAACGCTTTGAAAGAGCAGGAATTTTACACTGCAAAACTTGATGCTCTTCTCTCTGTCTGGACTCCCAGCTCTCGCTTAGCGAGGAACACAATGAGGTTGGCCCCGCCATAGCGGATGGGTTTTCCAAGTGCAAATACAATTCTCCAGACGATTATGTCTCTCCCGTGTACCCGCATCCGAATGAACAATTGGCGGAGACGCTGAAACAGAAAAAGAAGTGAGGGGGCCACGGGGCGGTGGCTGGCATGCCGCCACCACTGCCCGCGCGGGACGGCATGGCCCCTCCCGCTCCGCTGGGGCCACCAGAGCTGCCCCCACCCATGGCCCAGGCTCTCGCGGTCGCGGCAACTGAGAATGCAGGAGCTGCGTGCCCAACCGCAGCACAGCCAGGGCAGCAACAGACCCTGGTTCCGTCCGCTCCAACCGCAGACGCGGGAATCCAGGCTGCTGGCCTGACCCCGACCGCGCTGCTAGCACAGGCTACGCAGGGACCAGAAGGAGATTTTCCAGCAGCGGGTACTTCCGCCCGGACCTGCTCCCTCCCCATGGTGACCGCGGCGCTTCCTGTGTAGAATCCCCATGGATCAGGTATGCAAGATCCTGGGTCTGCGCCGGATTTACCCCTCTCATCTCGGCTTTTAATGGATCTGTTGGCTGAACTGGCCGGACTCCGACGAGACCTGGTGGAGATCTGTTTACGAGGCGTCCAGTGCGCAGGCTGGACTGGCCCAGAAGTCCCTGTCCCATTACCCTGCAAAGTGTCTGGGTTCCATGCCCCAGCGGCAGTGGAAATCGTGGTGGAGGTGCAGATGGGTCCAGGACAGGACATGCCTGTCCCTGTGGCGGCTTCAGTGGCAGAAGCAGCATCGGCACAGCACGCTGACTCAGCCACTTTCATGCCAATGCAGCAGGGGATTTTAACTGGCGCTGTGCCAGTGAACCTGGCGGGGACTTGCGACGTTCCGCCTGTATCGCTGCCTTGATCCTGCCGAGTCCCGAGCCCAACCGCCGTGCCGTCTCTCGGCACAATGACTACGTCCGGCCAGACCCTGTCATTCGTGACAGGGCTTGCAGATAAGCCCTACTCTGATGATTCAGACAGCGAATCAGACGAGGTGCTTCCTCCTGGGCGAAAGGCTGCAGTGGCAGGGCGGCGGAAAAAGCACTTCCTTCAGAGCAATCCTTGCATGCTCCCAGACTGTATGCAGACAGGATGCCCAAGGAATCCGCAGCATTACTGCGAATCGGTAAAGCAGGGCATGCTGGACGCGTGAAATTGGGATCTTACAGAGAAATTAGGGCTGCCAGACCCACTGGGGAACCCTGAAGGGAATCCGATGGCTGCTACAGCAGAACAAAGTGATGCTAGCACCCTGCAAGCAGACGTCCAGGCTTTTCCTGTGAAGGCCTGAGCCGAATTCGGGTCAGCAAAGCAAGCATAACGTCACTGCATGGAAGGTTATAAATGACCTTCACACGAAAATAACTCAGTTTGGCCTCTCTTCTCAACATGTGATGCAAATTATTAGCGTGATAAATACTGACCTGCTTGCTCCATGCGATACTGCGCATTTGGGTCAAGTTTTGTTTCAGCCTGTGCAATATGCAGTTTTTGAGAATAACTGGAGAAAAATGGCTGAGAAACAGGTAAGGTAGACTATGCTACTGCCTCCTGAGGACCCTAGGCACACGATTTGGGTTGATGTCCTTATGGGGAAAAATCATTTCTCTAACCCCAACATTCAAGCTACCTGGGATCCTCAGATCACGGAGCAGGCCCAAAGCATCGGTATGGGAGCCATCACAACGACAGAGATGGCGGCCCCACAAACATGGTATTCGAAAATACATCAGCGGCAGTGTGAGCTTTTCCTGACTTTTGTAGTGAAGCTAGCGGCAGCCTTGGAAAAGCAGGTGGAAGATGATTCATTGAGACAGATATTGTGCAGACAGCTGGTAAGAGACAATGCCAACAAGGAGTGTAGAAAGATTATAAATGCCCTACCAGGGGAACCTACACTCACAGAAATGGTAGAAGCTTGCACTAAGGTGGATTCAGGGAGCCGAAAGAAGTCTGCCTTGGCTGCATTTCTATCGCCTGGTCAGGCACCCCCTGATCAGGGACAAAAACAGCCCAAGGCTGGGAACAAACGGAAATGAGTCAAATCAAAGCAGAAGAAAAATTCGGGGACTGGGATTCCTCAGTGCGGGAGGTGTGGTAGGCCAAGTCACTGTCCAGAATATTGCAGGTCTAAGTATCATGCAAATGGTGGACCCCTGTCAGGAAACACGAAAAGGGGTGCAGGAGGGGGATTTGCCCCCCTTCACAACCATTCCCCCAGAACAGGAAAATGGCACACGCCTATCCAGTCAATGTGGAGACGGCACCCAAGGACCAGCCCAGGTTGACGCCTATACCACAGCAACAATCGTCCTAGAATCTGGTGATGCCCATAGGGTTCCTTTGGATGTGCATGGACCCCTAGATCAGGGATTCAGTGCGCTGCTTGTGGGAAGGCCTGATGCCACCCACCAAGGGATCTCTGTTCTCCCAGAAGTTATAGATGCTGATTTTATAGGCCAGATTCATGCTATGGTTTCTACATCAAATCCCCCCACCACTATCCCTAAAAGACTCACATTGTTCAATTACTGCCTTTTGAGTCTTCTGTTCC
>VZTJ01005565.1:122855-170011 GCA_013397795.1 Orthonyx spaldingii | reverse complement strand
CTGGGATGGGCTCAGATACCCCACCACTTAACCTATTCACAGTGGAGAAATGCAGGGGGACTGTGAGTGTGACATCTCAGGATCTGGTGACAGGCTGGGTCCCAAACTTGGCTTTCACTGTGTGATGGAATTTTGCTGTTTTCTTACAGTTCAGAATCCTGCACGAGGTAGAAGTGAACACTGTTTCATCCGCTGTTGCTTTTTCTTCTTTAGGGCACTCCTTACTTTTTAATATTGGTCTGGAAATATTTTTCCTGAACTTGATATATACCGATATGTTCATAAATACTTCTGACCTGATATAAGAGAGAAAAAATCATAGCAAGGGTAGTTTAGCACTGCAACAGGTGTCAAATAAAGAAGTCTTCAAAAAGTGGAAGTTCTTAAGTCAGCCCTGGTCTGGTTCCCTCCCAACCAGACTCTTCCTGTGGTTCTGTGAAATGGTGATGAGGCAACACAAACTCACTCTAGAAAGGAACTCCCAGCTCTCCGGGCTATGGGATTTTGGCTGCTGACTCTGCCATCAGCATCTCTCAGAAAAAAGGATACAAACCAAATAAGTAATAACTTATCTACCCCTAAAGCAGAAGAAGCTGACAAAGAATAAATAAATTAATAGCAAGAGCTCCAGGGTTACAGTCCTGAGATATGTACTGTTTGAATGGCACTCACTTATATGGGAGCTGAAAACTAAGAGAACTTGATAAAACTGTAGAGTTTTACCATGTTTACAGTTTTTTCCTATGTAAAAGTACCTGTTCAATGCCTCGAGCAAATTCCAACTGGTATTTTCAACAACCCCTGCAGAAAATAGTTTTCATTGTATGGCTTGCTGATTCAATCTGTCCTTGCCAAGGAGTCATTTTTGAGGCATCTGAGTGAGCACTGCAGCACAAACATTCTATTCTAGCTGCAGTGGTACCAGACCGTATTAGACAGATGGCAGTAACACACAGGGCTGGTACCTGTTTTGGAAACTTGCTGTGAGAGGTTATGGATTTGCCAAAGCAGAAACTGGAGAAGCAGCTCATTTTGCAGGCTGCAATATCAAAATCTCTTTTTCATTCATCCCATTTGTACCATATCACCTATTGCATACCCAACGTGCTCCTCAGTTCGTCTATAAGTCACAAGGAGACAGAGAATAAGACCTTCCGGTGGTGACCTGTGTTTCAGTTAGGGGCTGAGGCAAGAACTCATATTGAAATGCCTGAGACAAACCCCCACCCAATATCTGATCTTTTAGGTTACCATTGTTAAGAAAACAAAAATATCCAAGGTGGGAGGTGTTGGGGTTTTTTTTAAGTTTGCTTCTTGGTCAGGCTTTTAATTACTCTAAACCAATTATGCCAGTTCTGACAGCTGGTGGTGATGCTGGTGCCCAGATTTCCGTGCTGCAGATTAACTCAGCCAGTCCAGACCAGGGTGCAGTATTAATTGAAGCAGAACTGCATGAGGAAAACCTGCTCTGCTTATGTTTAGTGCTTACTTGTGGCAAATGTTCTCAATATCCTATTTTTATCACAGGGCAAGTGAACATGGAACAACTTAAAAAGCACCAGAGCTGTGACAAGAATGGCAACTTTTTCTAAAGAATTTGTAATTTCAAAACTGGTTTCATGCCCATCAGGAAGCAAATCCTATCACTTCAAAATTTGCCATGAAAGAAGATTCCAACCGTAACAAACCAAAATACTGTCTCAGGTCAGCTCCTGACATTTCATTTTGACAAAAATCAAAATGCTTCATTTGGTTGCAACTGCACTTTAGTGTAGAATACAGAATAGAAACTGAGGCCTCATTTGAAAGGAAAAATAAAAATATTGTTAGAAAATATAAAAGCTGAGCAAATAAAAAAGTGCTTTATCAGCCCATGCTTCTATTATTCCCAAAATAAAAATTCAACAAAGTTAGCAATCTGTCAAACCATTCAGGTATGAGCAAAGTGCACTTCCCAATAAAAATTACAAAATATATTTTCAATAAACACTTATAGAATACCTCAGGTGGTTTTGGATCAATCAGCTTCTGATATCTCACCTCTGAGAAACCAGATCCAAAATACCCTTTTTGGACACAGGTTGCAACTGCAGGTACTGTGCTGCCTGTTGATTGCTCTCTTAAGTGCTTTCTAACGTAGCCATGGATCCAAGAGCTAAAACAGATGATCAGAGGTAGCCTTGACAACAGCCAAGAGACTCACACAAGTTTACCAACCACTTGCTACTGTGAAAGTCTTCTGAATAACACCCTGACATGAACACCCTCAGGAAAACCAGTGATTTTGTTATTACATGTGCAATTACCTGAATACAACTTCTGCTTCAATAATCTCTTGAGTACAGCATTGCTTCTTACTCGAGCTGTTGGACGGTAACACAAAATAACCACCAGCCTTTTCTTTTGTCCTTCTGTCCCTTGAAATAAGATCCCTCTGTTCTTAATGCAAGGAAAGATAATTGAAAAGGAATATATTGCCATTTAGCAGGTCAGATTTTAACACAGTCTCCAGTGTAAACAGGGAAATGCTCCAATGAGCTCCATAAGTTTACACAAGTAATCTCCCCATACCCTTACATTCCTAATCAGTGCACAGGACCAAAATGGGGACACTCTTAAAGGTTAGTAACAGTCATTTATTTGTACAAGGAGGCAGTAGTACTGTACCTGTATTTCACAGACTGCTGCAAGCAGATGTAAGTCAAGGAAAATATTACAGGCAAAGAAAATATACTCCTACACAGAAAAAACTGCTGGAATTTTGCAGACATTGCTGGAGTGCACTCTCAAGGAACATAGAAGTCATCATGCTATTTATTATTCTTTACATCTAACAATCACTCTGGAACTGTTTTTGTCGTATTTAAGAAGCACAATTTCTCATTGAACTTAAATTTGTGAAAATTAGGTAGAATTAGGTATAGTATGTCAAACTGGAACACCTGTTTAATAACATAAACATATTTAAATATCAACCTTTCCCTCTGATTGGTTTTTGTGGGAGCAACTACTGATTAGAAACAGAAATTTCAAACCATGACCTTCCATGGCAGGAGCTAACACAGCATGCCATTAAGTCCTGATACTGAATTATCTCATTAACTAAAAAGGGCAATTTTAATTTATTTTTTTTTAATTTTAATTTTGCCAAGCACCATGACTTGCAGTGTTGTAAAGAAACCTGGAAAGCAAACTTTATGGTCTTTTTCCACACTTGGACAAAGCACCATGGTCAACACATCTCTTATAAACAGAAATAAACCACACCAAAGGCATCCCTCATAATGAACATCTTTTTTCTTTTAGAGATGTTTTCAATGATCAGTGGATGTTTTTTTGTTTTGTTTTGTTTTTTTGCGGCACAGCTCTTTCCAGTGCATTGGAAAAGATAAAGTTCAGAATATAGGTAAGATTGTTGGTCTAAATAGCACCTGATAAAAGGAAATCTAATTTTTTGTTAAACATTTATTGCAACAAACATATGCACCAACACCAACCATTCAAATCCTTGTATTTTCTAATAAATTCTCTGTTCGTTTTAAAGTTCAAACTTGGAGCAAATGTAGATGCAAAGAAATGATATATTTTGGGGTTTTTTTGGAACCATAATCTAGTCAGAACAGATTATCAAATGATCAAAGCAGTAACAGAATGAATTGGGGTTTAAACATTTATGAAAAACAGTTATATTGTAGGATCACACTTTCTAATAGACTAAAGGCATTAAACAGATCTTGTATTAGGCTTTGAAATTAATGGGTCACTGTATAGCATTCCAGTCTTCATAGATTGGTAAGATTAATGCTTGCTTATATAGCAAATTCAATGGCTCATTTAATTTCATATGAATGTTTAAAGTTAAACTGCTTTTGGATTAAGTCTAAAATTATTAATTTTAACATCTGAAAGAACTTCCATTTTTCTTTAATTTTATTTAATCAAGTGCATCATCATTAAGTAAAGGCTATGAACTTAGTGGAGAAATAAGGAAGTTTATTAATTTAGTTTTTAAAAGATCTACTTGTTAAAGTTTAAGTCAGTGGCCATTTTAGGTTCAATAAGATGTTAGGAAAAATAGTGACTGCAGCCTATTCAGTTTTGCTGTAATAATTTAGAAGGAGACGGTTGCTCTTGGGCAATATGTTTGCAGCACATGAATCCCTCCGAGAATTTCAAAGTTAAATTTTGTATTCACATCTCTTTGGCAGTCTGAAAGAGTGATCCCCCTTCATTGTAGCTCAGCAAGACTTTTGCCCACACCTGACTCACAATGCCCATGAATTAAATGATTTCAGTGAATATCTCTCAGTTTACATCAGGCAAGACCCCGGCTCTGTATTTCCCACTGACGTTCAAGGATTTTTCCTTAATTCTGCATTTAAAGTTCAGAAGCCTGAGTGCCAAGTAAAACCTCCAGCACACTTTCAAATGAAGAGGACACAGTGAGTCACTTATCAGGAGGAGCCACACACAGGTTTGTGCTGCCGTTCTGTGCAGAGTGACTCTGGTACCACACACAGGCATTTGCATGGCACAATTAGACACCGTGCACTAATTACAAGTTCCAGAAAAAAAATCTCTTTAAAAACACTTACACATCCTCTTATTATGTAAAACTTAATGCATTTGATGAGGAGCATGACTGAGGGACCAGAAAACCCCTCTCTGGGATTCACCTGGGACTATCAGAGTTTGAGTGTAAGCTAATGAATTATTCAAAATGAATTAATAGCTTGGGAGAGTCCTTCACCTGTCTGACACAACTTCATTTTCCCTAGATAAGGTTTCTCAGCAGAATCAGACACTGACAAACAACTTTGTTTTCCCTTTTTAATGTGTGTGAAAATGTGCACTGTAGGTAGGAAAAAAATTTCCTTTCAACATAATAATAATAATAATAATAGTAGTAGTAGTAATAATAATAATAATAATAATAATAATAATAATTTCACTTAGCTGCAAGGTAATTTAAGAGTGGACCTTTGAATGTTTTGCAGTGGAGACGCAATTACTAGCTGATACCTGACCACGTCCAAAACCCAAGGCAGAAACCAAACGCAGGGCACAACCCAGACTGCTGTGCCCATCTGAGCACTCTGTTCCCCAGGCAGCATTGCTCATTTTGTCAGAAAGCAAGCACAGCTTTCCATCAAGTATGAGATAACATTTTAAGTTACTTTTTCTTGTCCATTGTATACAAAATGCATTTTTTAATGAGAACAGATATTATGCTTGCATCATATTCGTCAATTTTTCCCCACTGAATGTCTTATTCAGGAGATGAAGAGCAATTTGCCTTTTGTAGTACTGCTGTCTCCTATTTATTTATGGATTTATTTAATTAAGAAGAGGAACGTACTTTTCTTTATAATTGACTTTGCCTGATGTGTCTACTGCCAGTATCTCATAGTTTGCAAATGGTGAGAATGTGTGCACAGGCACACACACACCTACAAAGAATTGTGGCTTCATGGCTTAGATTGTGATTTACTGTAAATTATTAAGCACTTCTAAATCAAATACTGCCATTTACAATGTTTGAAATAGTGCTAATCACACAGCAACAGAGTAAATTCAAATGAGATCTCTGTCCTCTTGCTGGATGTGCCTTTATTTAAGAAAACAGAAAATAATTCCCAGAGCTTGTGGTAACTTGTCACCAAAACTGGATGTTTCTAACTCGCTAATGACTTTGACTCCATGCTGAGTCAAGGACAAAGAAAATTAAGATTCCTCCCCGCTTCACCTTAAATGTCATCTGTGTGGAACATCAGGATCGAGGTGGGTGAGTTTTATGGTGTCTACTCCTCCTGAGAAGCTGCAGGAGTTATTGCTGTGCTTTCTCTCCCATCTCTCATGACAGCCAGATGAGCTGACCCTCTGTCAGGATGTGAAATTTGTTTCTGCCTCTGCTTTACATCAAATTACTACTGCCCTGAAGCAAAGGAGAAGCATGGAGGGAACACGTCACTGAGGCACATCTCCTTTGAGGTTATGCCAGGTGGGACAGCAGCTTATGCATTCTTTTTTTTTTTTTTTTTTTCCTTGATCAACAACTATCTTTGAAAATAAATCTGCTCAAGAATCCCAGGAGGTTTATTACAGCCCCTCAGTAACTCACAGCTCTTGGGGGATCCTGCCGCAGCACAGCCAATCCTCTCACTCCCCTCTCTCCTCCAGGGAAGGCCAGCTACAGCTGGGGTTAAATTAGACAAGATGGGAAAAGAGTATCAGCTGTGGGCTGGAATAATGAAAATAGTAATGGAACATGGCATCAGTAGTGACATGGAGGCTGAAAGAGCAGAAATGTTGTGGAGATCAAAGCAGTGGGGAACATTCCTTTGTACTATTAATATCTCCCATATTTTTAAAGTGGAGCAGAAATGTAAAAGCAAACTGTGTACTGTTCTCCCTCAAGCCACCACCATTAGAGGCACTTGATAAGTCTTGCAAACTCCTATGGAAGGACAGCAGACCACTGGAGTACACAATACAACATGTACTATCTAAAAAGCTAACATGACAGATACAAGGACAGGCAAGTATTCAATTTGGTCTATCATGAAAAGACAGAAAAACAAGAGAAGAATCTTTAGTGACATATCACTGAGGAGCTGGCTCTGTCGTGTCTAGGAGCAGAGTCCTGAGCCAGGAGAGGGCCAGTGCTCTGTGCCTGCTGGAGGTAACACAGTCCTCACCAGGAGCAGGCTGGGGAAACACAGACCTTCCCCATGATTTTTGTCATGGTTTTGCTTTCTTTCCTCCTTATTCTTGATCAGTAACTTTTAAAGGCATTTGTCTTTTATTTCTAGCCAGATCAAAAAGAAACTGCATCATTCTTCCTACTTTACTGCCCTTCACTGAGACCCTGACAGGTGACACGAGGCAGGACCAATCTTCACCTGCTTGTAACTAAGAAAGTTGTATCTTTTCTTCCACAGGGTTGGACTGTAGATCTTTCTAACCCATGCAGAAAATATTTTTCTTGCCAAGCAATTTACAAAAATGGATTAAGAGAGAACATGGATGTCTAGAAATGGCAAAAAGTTGTGTCATTTGGTCTGTTTTACTCTGACAGTCCTCATTTCCCTTGCTCTTTCTGTACTTTGTGTACCTCCCTCTCTGGAGCCAGAAGTGTCTCTCCCATAACTCAGCAGGGCTGCAGGAGAAGGGGGTTTGATCATGGCTGTATTCATAGGTAACATCAGAGCACAGGATTACTGAGCAAAACATTTGCCAAAGAAGACAGAGTGGATATTGTAAAAGCAATTCACTGCCCGCTTGACATAGATCGAATATAAATGTATCCTGAGCTTATAAGTGAAAGAATTTGTTTAATATATTTCCGACAAAATAAGCTTCTCTTGGAAAATACCAGTGAAATGGAGCTTTGCTTATATTTGCTTCTTAAAAAACAATTTTCATTGAAACTTCTTATAAAAAACCTTGAACTGGTTTTATCAAAATTGTATGTTTATTTCAACATTAAAATTTAAAATATTCTGTATTTTTATTCCCATTGTTTCAGGATCTGTCAGTAGTAAAAAATGTGAAGCTTTATCCCACATAAGGATATAGAAAACAGCTCCTTCTCTATTGTACTGATAAAAAAATTAGCAAAGTCTCTGATTATGCTTTTGTTCTCAGCAAATTCTCCAATATGCTGTCATTTCTTTAACCAAACTATGACATCGAAATAATAAAAAAATAAAAAGACCTAAACTTAAACTTTTGAGCTCGAAATGCACATTACTTTTTGAAGCAGCTATTTAGAATTTTCCTTTTGTAGGAAAGATATTTATTCTATTTCTGAACAAAGTTGAACTTCAAGATGTCTACATTTCCCAAGCAGAAATTCTATATTCTGTTCAGCTCTGTTTAAAAATTCAGCATGTTATGTGGTGCTCTCATTGCTCAGAATAGTGCTATTTAGGATTGTGCTATTTGTGGACTATTTGACAATTATTAACAAAATATCATTTCAGCCTAGCTTATAACTTCAGTTCAAATTCTACTTGATAATGTTTATGTGTAGGCTGAACTGCTTTTCATGTGTTACAATGACATCTTCAGATGTCTTGCACTATCTCATGGTTTTCAAATGAGGCAGCTCAAACGGGACTCTTTTTAGTGGCAATTTCATGAAATTTTCATGAATTTTCATGAAAATCATCTAAAGAATAAGGTTATCTAGAAGTAAATGGAAGGGGGGAGAGAACGAAAAGTAAATGAGGCAATGCATTTCCAGCTAGATTAAATGTCAGATTAAAATTCAAAGAAGTAATAACAGTAGGCAACTGTTGTCAGACTGAGAAGTGATGGGTCTGATTCTATAGATATTGTAGAAGTTGCTGTGTTTGGTCATTTTAAAGGCTCTGTGGAGGTAAACCTTTACAAATCCTCTAAGATGTCAAATGGAAGACAACAATTTATATCAGCTGAAGATCTGACTCGTGTTACTCGTATCAGAACCACAGGATCACAGATCTTTTTGGGTTGGAAGGGACCTTAAAACTCATCTTGTTCCACCTCCTCCCATGGGCAGGGACACTGTCCACTAGAACATATATTATATATGCAATATTAAACACATATCTACAAACACACCCAATATTTTATATTACTTATATGGCCTTCCCTTAATGTTACAAGACGGTCCTGTCCTTACACCATCAAAAATGCTGTATTTCTTTACAACGAAGCGATATAGTGCAAAATCCACTGTGCAAATAAAATGCAGGCTGTGTATGTGTCTGGAGCTATGCATATACCTGTGCTTGCCCAGGCATGCTCAGAGACACCCTGCTGTGCAAAGGACTCGCTGGAGCTAAGAAATGTTCTCTACTTGCCTTTTCCTTTCAGCAGGCAGAGATGTTGGTAGCGCAGGATCACCCCCTGAGTAGCAGCACGTAAAAATATCATGTAACAAACTGCCAGATTTGTGGTAGAATGGCACAGACTTCCAGAGTGCCTTCCTCCCTGTGGTGATTTGACTTTTAGGAACAAACATTTCCCTGGTGGTCTCTAGCAAAATACAAGAAGAATATTGGTTTTTTTCCTTTCCCTTTTCCATCCTTTGTGAATCATGGAGTAGTAAACACACTTTTAAATACGGGTCTGCAGACAGCGAGATACAGTTCCACTCTGTACAAGACAAACTGGAACTCATTTATGAAAGTACATCTAAAAATGCCAAGGGAGTAGACTAACCAAAGAGATGACATCAAAGTGTCATTCATTCTTCATACATGCACCTGTGATTGACAAAAGTGTTTTCTTTAGTATAACTTGATATTTGAAGAGAACATGACAAAATGAAGTTCCATCCCTTCATCGTTTACATTATGCCTTAGGGGTACAGAGCTCATCTAAAGCATTTTGATTTATGCCTATTAGTGAAGCTGTCCCTACAGATGATCAAAAGGCTCATTCTGATTCCTATAAAATAGTCAATATCACAATTAGGGAAACATATTAGGTAAAATTAAATTACAGATATAAATTACATGGGATTGAGATATCTTATGATAAATCTCATTTCGTATACCAGCCTTTTAAAAGAATTCATCTCATCCATCCTTCTTCTAAAGACAGACCCTAAACTACAGGACATGAAAAATTATGCACATAAAAAGGAGCCTTAGAACTAACCCAGCAATCTCTTGTGCTTCCCCATTTGGCACTGGACAAGCTGTACCATGAAAGGACAGACATAAGGTTAGCACCTTTTGTTGTTACTTCAACCGTAACTATCCTTTGCAAACCAAGATGTGGCAGAGACGAGCATAGATGGAAGACAGGGCAATCCATGCCACTGGAATCCAGCAGAGCTCAGTGTACAATTTAAGAGAGTCAGGGGGTTTTTGTATGCAAAAAAACCCCTCCAAAACTTGGGATAGTACAGAGGCAAGGAAAGAGAGCACATGACAAGAAGTTTATTTCTCATATTCAACACACCACAGACATAAGCAACTAGAGATATCCATCTAACCATGTACAATGAACTGACACTCAGGCCAGAAGTGCCCAAATGGGCACGTTAGCCAGAAACACAGCAAACCCAGCTGTAATATCCCGAGTGTGTCTATTTGCAATGATTAGATTACCTCTGAAAGGTACAGAGAAGACAAATAGCTGGCAGCTATGTTAAGGAAAAAAAAAGAGGTGGGATTCTGCTGTAGTCCAAGGCGGTTTGCGGGGTGCCCGGGTTTTCGTGGGTCAGCACGCACCGCGGCAGATCTCGGCTAGCCGCTCGGACTGGCAGCTCTCGGCAGGCAGCCGGCGGTGGCGGCACCCAGGGCGAAAGCGGTGGTTCCTCCTGGTGCCCTAAGCTGGCGGAAAGGAGCCGTGCAGCCACTAATGCACCCACAAAAGCCTAGCTAGCTTTTCTTGGAGTATCGACAACAAAGAGGCAAGAAGGGTGCTTCGTCTGCAGTTCCAAGAGGGAAGTTTATTTCAAACCTCGGACTTTAAGGAATTCCAATGATGAAAAACGCAGACAAAATGTGGTATAGGGGTTTTATACTAGACGGGGGAAAGAATCAGGGAGCCAATGGTTTGCGAGCATCGGGGCGGAACATAGGCGGGACGAGGGTAAGGGGGCCGATAGGAAAACCCTGAGGGTGTGGCAACGTGGCAGGGGCCAGTGGGAAAACAGGGAAGGGGGAACTTTCTGGAGAAAGGCGGGGTGGGGCAAACAACCAGTCGGGGTAACAAGACAAAGCGTCCTGGGAGAAGCGCTTCCCCTTACCACAACCCAGGGAGGGTTCCAGGGACTGTCCCACCCGTGGGCTGCCTGAATCCCTTGTCCCGAGGGCACACCAGCCTCCACAGGATTCATACATCATTTCAGTTTCTTTTAGGCGCTAAAATGTGGAAATTATTTCCCCATGGAGAAAATCCTACTTAACCAGTGACATTGAGGGCATAAGAGCAAACATGAGAACTGCAATCATGTTTGACCTGTGCTCTGCCTAGTCTGTTGTACTCCCTGGATGCTGCAAGCACTACATCCTTGGGTTAGGTGTGAGAAAATTTCAGTGAAATAAAAACCTAAAATTGTGCTAAATCTCATTACTGAAACACTTCTTGCTACCCTCACATTTGATAGGTAGATCAGTGTAAATACGCATAGGACATTTGTGTAACCGTTCCTTTTCAGCACCTTTCTCCTTCCCAAAGCCTATGGAATGTGACTGGAAGCAGCTTGCAATGCACTGAGCCAGCTGCCTGCCAGTCTGGGAAGTATAATTTCCAATACTGTTCTCCTTCAGCAGTCAGGATCTTTCTGTCAGCTCTAATGTCATTTTTAGGCTGCAGTTTTCCTAGGCATAAAAATAATCTTTTTGTTCCTGTAAGAGAAGACAAGTGCTGGAAAGCACCTGGGCATGAAACCTCTTTAGGGCTGCCCATACACAGCAACTGGACTGGCCATATCAGTCACAGGGAATACCTGAGTCACTGAGGTGAAATCAGTCATACTCAGATAGGAGTGTGGAAAAGTGACCCCAGAGATGTCCAGAGTCAGCTCAGAGCGCCTTGGTGGGAAAAAACAGTCTGCAGTGTGGCCAGGCCTTTGGTAACCATCTGAATCAAGCTCCCTCACTCAGGTCGCAGTTGAGCAAGGGATTTGGGTGAACATTTAATTGTAATTGTTTTGACTTCAGTGAATGGGTTGATCTGTTCAGCATTAGACATCTGCTTAATTTCCTGAATGGATTGAGTCCTACAGAGCTAAACATGCAGGAGTGACAAATGCTGGTTCAGGTGTGGGACTATGCCATTCTGAGACAGATGTTCCTAAGCCACCACATGCATCAAAGTCAACGGTACTAAAAGAGGGTTGAATTTAGCCCTGTTCCTCTCTTTATCCATCCTGCTGCATTATGTATTTTCCTTTCCTTCATTTTTGCATTCCACTGTCTCACTTCAGTACAAACTGTATGAGACAGAGGCTCCTGGGGGAGCAGCTGGAGATTTGAAATTCATATCACTGTTCCCCTTAAGCCTGTCAGATGATCAGATAGCCGAGGAAGTGCTAATAGCTTGTGCTCTGGTGAAATATGTTTTTCTGTACATGATTACCTTTGTATTTTGTTCTCCTTATCCCTGATTGTCAGCATTTTAATTAAATGTAGAGGTGTGAGAACATGGGAAAACCTGTCTGCAGAACAAGGCTGACTTTGATTTAAGTTAATGTACTAAGTTTGTAAATGTGAAACCAAATTTTTTGCTGCTGTCATTTGTCTGAAGTGAGATCATGGAGCTGGATGCCGAGCAATTCACTTTGCTTCCTGAGGCCCCTGTGTCTCTCCAGTAGGGCAGAGGGGGTGTACATAGTAAGTAACCCTTGATGGAATTTTCCAAAGCTGCTTTGGGCTGCTGTTGCTGCTCTTGACTACAAGTTTCTGTCCCTACTACAACACTGGGAGAACATTTGATCTCCGCTCAGCTTCTCAGCATCTCCACAGCCAGAGCTCCAGTGCTCAAAGGCTTTGTCTCATCATCTTTATGGCTGGATCTAGGAGAGTAATATCCACAGATTTTTTCTTCAAGGGAGTAATGACCTTGTTGACAACCCAATAGGTAATGTGCCTAATTTCTCAACTGCTCTAGTTCAGACTTCCATATTTTGTTGCAAATTAATCCAGTGGTTGGTATGGAGCACATTTGTGTGAATTCAGTCACCTCTGCCATAGAGCTGTCATTACCAAAGGGAAATCAAGGGCAGGAGCAGACAGCAGCCTCTCTAATGAGCACAACTTGAGTATCTGTAAGACCTCGAGTGAAGAACATGCCACACTGACATGTGGGCACACCCTCCCCTCCCCTGCAGGTAAAGTACTTCTGAAAAGGTTGGGGAAAACAGCAAAGGGCAAAAAAAGTAACTTCTTAATCTGTCACCACAATGTGTGTTAGTTTATTGCTAGCTTCATTGGTATATTACATAAAAATCCCCAGTAACCCAATTTAGTGCCAGCAGCGTTGGCTTTGACAGGGTTGGCCTGTTCAAAGCTGTGTCTGAGCACAGTCATGATCCAGAATGAGATCTCTTCCATATGCCCTAGGAAGCCTAACTGGTAGGAGCCACAGTTCTGTACTGGATTGAGCCTGATGTAACTCACCCACTTCTGGAGATGAAAATTTTCCTCCTGAGTTACAGAAAGGTTTTTAAAAAGTAGCCATTCTTTAGTGGGAACTAGAAAATAGAAAGTGTGACATAAAGAGAGATGCTTATGTTTTTCCTTGTTGTACAGTACTTGGGATTGTTAATTTATTTTTCTCAGAATTTTTAAGATCAAAAAATACCTTTTTGATGTTAAAAAATTAGCATTTCATCACAAGGGGAAAAAATACTATTTTATCATAAACCAGTGTGAAGATTACATTTTGGTGGGATTTTTTAGGTGGAGACATGCTGTGAAGCCATGTGCCAGGGCACATATCTGGTTGTTGAGGTGACACAATCATTTGACAGAAAAAATTACAAGACGAAAGGAAGTAAAACAATATGATATAGATGAAAGATGATGCAGCAAAAATACAACGAGGAAAGAAGTGATCATGAAATAATAGCATTAGGATACAAGAAAATATGATGTGATGGAAAAGAATTAGCCTGATGTGGCTCCTGATGCTGCTGCATAGGAAGAACTGTTATGATGAGATATTGCAGAGACAAAAAGCAATGTTGGATTACTCAGAATAGGACACATAAATGGACAAAGCAGAAAAATGCTGCCGTATACTTTGGAAAGAAGACAGAGTGTTTTGATATTTATATTTTAATGATCTCATTCTAATTCTATGGAGCTTAAGTCAATAGCAGTGTTCATATGGATACTTGTTCATTGAAACATTCATTTGATATAAATAACCTGAAGGTGTCCTCAGGGGCAGAGGGAGGAAAGAGAAATCCCCTGCAAGTGCTGAAGCCCTGCTCCCAGTGCTGGGTGGTGCAGGATTGATTGGTGCAGGATTTGGGATCATCAGGAAGGGCCACACTTGGCCCCCACCCATGTCAGCAAAGACAAGATGTTCTTAATTTCCCTGTCAGCTACGATACTGCTGGGGCCCTAAGAGCAAACCCCAGTATCTGTGCTGTGTTTATGGATTGCCGTATTTAAACCAAAGTAAAATCACTGAAGTTTAGACAGATCTCTGTCTCAGGTTGTCTCTGTGACTTTTAGGATGCTGGGCTTTCTTTTTGTGGCAGGAAAGTAGGTTGCTGATATTCTTGGTTCATCTTTGCTCACAAAGGTAAAATTAGAGGCCTTGAGACTCCTGCTGGTAGAACAAGCTCTCAATTTCTCACTGTCGAAATTCAATCTGATTTCTATCTTTTCACTAAAAAGCTGTCAACAGAAAATAAGCAATTCCCATCAAAGAGCTATATTAGTTTCTGAGGTATATACATTTTGCTGGTGGATAAAGAAAACCTCAAAGTAATTTAAATTGTGGGTTTTTTTTATTTTCATTTGCATTTCCTAGCAAACTAAGGAAAAATATTAATGCAAGACATAACTATAACCCATTCAAAAGAAAAGAATCAAAAAGAGAGAGGCTGATTCACTGTTAGATCATTAACTTCTTTTCTTACTGTGGCCCTGGGTCTGATTTTCTCCTCATACTGGTGTAAGTCTGTCATCCTCGTTATCCTTTATCTACTGTGGTGGATGCAGGAAGGCAGCACATATTTGCAGTGAACATATAATTAAAATCAAAACCAGAAGCTTTCTTTGCAGTACACAATAGTATGAGAGCTATCAGGAACCAATGGAACTGTCTTGATATGCCAACAACATAACTCCACTTTTCCTATGTGGCACAACAGCTTTCAAATGCAGAGACTATATAAATAAGATCTTAGGTATGTTTTTGCATTTGGAAGTCACCGTTTGCAACCTGATTTACATTTTATTTATAAAGAAACACTGAAAAATGTGTAATAGTTTCAACTTCTAAAATTGCAGAAAAATAGTGGATTTTTCACTGCAGTTTCTGCATTACTCGGTTTCTCAAGGGAATCTTAAAAGTGGGCAATTTTTAGTTTGGAGTTAAATCCACACTGTGAAGTCGCCTTCAGCTTTCTCAGACCTTTGAGAATAACACCTGAGCTGCATACTTTTCCTTCTTTTTTGACAGATATTCAAGCAAAAATGTTGTTCAGATCAGAGTTCTGTGGTCATTTAAAATTTTCTATTTCTTTCTTACACAAATTTTTTTTACAGCTTTTTTTACTGAGCCTTTATTCCAGCTCCCCTTCTGGTAGATTTTCCACAGGGTTGAGAACCTCCTTACAGGGGCAGAGAGCCCAGCCTATCCCTAAAATCCAAAGGAACCAAGAAACCCAGCCCTGATCTTTAAGAGTTGCCTATTTTGTTTTGTCGCAATCTCTGTTCTTGATAATTTTTTGTTCCTCTTGGATTCTTCATAAGAACTTCAGTCACATTTCTTCCTTCCATAGCTTTCACTGCTCAGAATTATCAAGATAACCTAATTAACTTCAATTCCATCAATTTGTTTGTGATATAAAAGATGAGTGAAAGAGAATGGTAGTGTCCCAGCTAAATATAAAAGTCCAGCTGCAGTAGAGAGCATGAAATCCTTAAGAAAACCTAAAACAAGAAATCCAGTATGCTACAGAGCATTTCCCCGTGCAAGTCCTGGATCCTAGCATCTACAAAGAGCAGCCCCCTCCAAAAAGCCCTGAAGAGAAAGTGAACAAATAAATGAAATAAATGCAAAATAGAGAAGAAATGAAACATGATACTCATTGAGAGCAGAGCAAAAATCAAGTACATTACAAACTTGGGGCTTGTTCTCCATAGCTTCCTTAATGGGAGTTGCTCAGATGCTTTGGAGCAGAACATTATTTGAGGGGAAACATGGAAGAGAACAGAGAGCAAGTAAAGATCTGAGTATTAAACTTAGTGTCTTCTCCCATTGGCTACTCTGGTTGCTTGTAACGCACTGGGGATGTTTACTGTGCAGCATTTAATGGCACTTAAAATCATGCTTTATCCCATGGTGTGTTGAGGAAGTGCCCACTGTCTAATGGAAAACCTGTAGGAGAAGGAGATTTATCCACAGCTGCTAATGGCTTTCCTTTGCTCTCCCTGAGATTCTCTATTCATTCAAATATATTGCTTTCTACCTGAAAAATACTTATCAGAACAGAAAGATACACTAGGAAGCTTCTTCTCAGGGGGGTTTAAATGACTATAAATCTCACAACTTTCAGGAAAAATGTAAAACTCTGTAATTTGTCCTAGCTTTTTTTATAAGTAAATGAGCAAGAAAAGAAGAGCTGAGAAAGGAAACAGAAATCCTTGACATTTATCTCACAGATGGTTAAGGCATTTATTGATCTAACAGGTTATAGCTACAGAGACAAATAAGCTGAAGTGCTACATGCAGAAAAGTTTAAGTAAATTGAGATATTTCAGTGAATTTTACTGTTTTTCAAGAGAACAGGTCCTGTGTAAGATTCAGGACAAGAATGTATGAGATCTGAAATCAGATCTAGGCTCTGTCCCAGAATATCTGTGTGGCTTCAAGCAAGTCCCTCTGAAGCAGATTTCAAAGCTGCTTAAATACCTAAAGAAATAAATCAAAGTGTGAGTCCTTCAGGTAGGAGATGGGCATTTTCATGCATTTGAAAATCCCCTTGGCACCACAGCAGCCTTTTGAATGTGTAAGTCTCCAGTGGTCTATAAAAAATTCAGTCCTTAATCCCTCTTCACCTCAGTAGTCAAACGGGAACAACAGCATTTTCTTTCCTGTCCAGTCTATTTAATTTGCAGCTTAAATCAGCTTAAAGCAGGGGTTCTGTAGTAACTACAGCTATGTCCTCCACCCTTCTCCATAAACAGCAGTGAATAATCACCTGCATACTCAGGGTTGGAGTCAGAATATTCCAACATCCTGGGACTGCAATACAAAACCAGGGGTCTGGTGAGAAGAGAGTGAGTGATGTAGAAGGAGAAGCAGCTCCCGTCTGTGTTCTCGTGCAAAGAAAGGGCTTTGGCTCCTGATGCCACCAGAAAGCTGAAGGGTGGAGAGGGATGGAAGTGTGTAAAGGTGGAGTGGTGAAAGGGCAGAACGGTCACTTCTTTTTCAAAGCTGCAGAGGAAATTTAGTTCAGTTTTGCACTGAAATCAAAGTTTACTGTGGAAAATCTTGCAGAAAATCCATGCAAAAATGCAAACAACAGGCAATAACTGTCCCTGCTAACACATGACTCTCTTTTTGTACCTGAGCATTGTGTATAGCTGGGGATGGATTGGGAGAAGGGAGGGCAGAGCAGCCTTCCAGCCAGGCTGCAGGATGTGGCTAGGAGACTGGGATGGACTGGCTGATGGCAGTGAAGGCAGAACAGAAGAAATCCACTTGTCACCAGCACGCCTCTCCCAAACAGAACCCAGCACAGGAATTCACACCCGTGGGACCAACAGGATCCTGAGAGTGTTCGAGCTGTGAGGAAACCTCAGCCCAGAAGAAAGAAAACTCAGAGAATTCGGAAAATGGTAGGCCTGAAAATGCATAGAAAAGGGTACAGAAAACAAAATGTTGTGTTCAACAAACTTAAAATATGAACAAAAACTCAGAAAAGGAAAGGAAGTTCTAAATCTTACAAGGCTTTAGCAGTTGGGAATGTTGAACAGCTGCACTTATAAATACTCTGCTCAGTTCTAGATATCTGAAAAGCAAGATTTTTCACTCACCAATGATACAATGCACCACACTGATACTGTTTTCTGTGATATTTTTTTGCACTTGATTGCTGCAGCTGATCTCAACCCTTTGTAGTCTTAGTGATAAGAATCCAATCTCCCAGCTGGATGTCCCACATGCTGGGACTGCCATCTTCCCATTACATTGTCCAGACAGCCAAAGATCCACAGCAAATTCCTTTACTTTTGAATATAGGGAGCTATCTACTTCCTTAAACCCTTCAGAGTGGGTTGAAAAAGCCTTTTTTATGGTACCCTCATGGGTTTGATGAATATTCTAACTAGCCAGTGTTTCTATTTTCAAAACAACAAGATGAGGCTGAGGCACACTAATATTCCTTCAGAATCTACAGATCAAGAACCACAGCACAGACAGATGGGGAGTTTGTTTGCATGATAAGGGTGAATATTCCTGAGCCCTGAACTGGTATAAAGAGAGACAGTTCTGGTCTCAAAACCACTAAGTTGTGTTATTGTGGGACTTCCAAATCAAGGCAGGCTTGGGTATGGGATCAGGGGGACTTGGGGCTCTGAACTGCCTTTTCCTGACTACACTGACAGATCTTAATCAGCCTTCTCAAGGTCAGCAATAACCTATGGCAGGAATTCCTCCTAGAAGGCAAGCTTTGTGTTTCCCCCTCAGGGAGCTGTAAAAACACAAACAGATATAAAAGATGTTTTCATTTCATGCAAATATTTTACATTTTCCTCCTTACTCCTCAATTCTTTCTGATATACTACTGCAAGTCACAGTTAATGAGAAATTTTGTGCCATCATTTCACAGAGTTTCAGCTGCCTGGATCTCTGCATTAAATTCCATTGCACCAGTGACTGTTGTGTCTCTTGTCATCCTACTTTCAGCTATTTGAAAACAAAGAAACAAACAAAAACATCCTTTTTTTTTGCAGATGAAAAACAAAATAAAAAATTGGATGTTTGTGGAACTAAAATAAAAACTGTAGTCGGTTAGTTATTTTGATTAGTTTAGAAATAGCAGAGTTGACCACAATCAAACAGCAAACAAAGCAGAACTCTACAGGACAGAAGCCAAATGAAGAAACAGTGGTGTGTTAAATGAAGGGATGTCACTCAGACCACGTTATGCAAACTATTTAATATCGTTAATAGACTTTCTCAGAAAACTTTAGAAAGAATTGATTAGACAGATATGTATTTAAGAGATGAAACTGATTAAATTAATTTTGATGAATTTACTCAAACGTCTTAATTCTTTACTAATTGATAATTATTTTTCAGACTGTCTGAAAATATACATAGGCTGAGGAAGGGGAAAGAAATCAATAAAAGCTACAGCTGCAGTGGTATTGAGCAGGACACAAACAAAACAGAGCTCACTTTAACAGTCCAGAGCACAGATTTATGCTTAGTGTTGCAAAGTGAAAAAAATTCCAACCAAGTTGGACTTCAGAAAACAGAACAGTACCAAACCTTATGAGGGTCTATGTTTTAAAAACTTTTTCAGCAGCACTCACCATCAGAGGCTGCTAGCAGCTTAAAAGGACTGAAAATCGTAGTTTTTTTCCTGAAACTAATGCTGGAGCTTTTCATCTTTCCTGACTTATACAGAATTTCTTGGAGAGACATCCCTCAGTGAAGTTCCCATATCAGATTCTAGTTGAGCTCTGTGAACAGTGCACTTAGTGCAATAGTAGCAAGAATCCACTGAGGCAGAAAAAATACTAGACCACAGATGGACAATGGACTGCAATGCATTTTAGGAATCATTACTTTTATCACCCAGGTTCATATTTGGGATTACCAGTTCCAAAATAGGAATTATGATGGTAATTTGAGCCAGGATAGAGAAAATATTGTTTGTGACTAAGAAGCAGATATTTTTGGGAAGCAAAACATGGCTTGGTTTTAATCAGGCTGTCCCATATGTCCCTTTCTTAAGAAAAACGAGATAACTACATTAGGTAAGTTAAAAATGAGTGCGCAAATGATGGAAAACCCACACTCAGTGTGTAGGAATCAGTAAGAAAATGTCCTGCTCTGAGGACACACCACTGGTGATCTCCCAGGGATGTGCTCCAGGTCTAACACAATTCAGTGTATTTGTTGACGCATTGGTGCAAAGGAAGATAAAGAACACTGCATATTGTGGGTGATGGGAAGTACTTTGGACAACAGGCTCAGGATTCAAAATGATTTTGACCTTACTAAATTGGAGAGACACTCTGAAGTCAGTAGGATGGAATTCAGTAAAGACAAGTACAAAGTATGCTACTGATGAAAACAGAATAAACTTGTAATTACAAAACTGGGGATTAAGTGGCTGAGGCTGGAACATTCCACGAACTGTTTCTGGCTGACCAAAGTAACACTTTGGTTAAAAAAAGGAAGGAAAATCTAAATAAGACATGTAATTAAGAGACACTCCTTCAGAACACCAGTGAGATAATTATTGCACTTTATAGGCTGTAGGACTCATCATCTAGAAGAGCTGGTCTTCACACCAAGAGACGTGGAGCCAAATTAAAAAGACTCCTGAGGATAGCAACAAAAATTACTAGGATCTTAGACAATATTGCTTATCTTAAAAAGTTAAAATAACTGAATTTGTCTGAACCAGAAAAGATGGACAGGGACATGATAAATGTCTTCAAACATCAGGTTATTATAAAGGAGATGGTGATCAGTTGCTCTCTAGCTAAACTGAAACTTAGACAAGAAGAAATAGGTTTAATTTTGGTCACAAAAAATCCAAGTTAGACATTAGGAAAATTATGGTAACTGTTAAGAGCAGGTAAGCATTACCTGTGAGTCCAGAAAATCCTCTTCATGGAAATATTTTTTAAAAACCCTAAGGAGTATTTTTAGCAAAGATCTAGATTTAGAAGATTTTCATTAGACTGAATGACAGAGACAGAATGAGACACATTAAATGACTTCTGTTTCTGAACTCCTACAGCTCTTTCACAGGTGAGAATTCTGTCATATTTTAAAACACTAGAAGAAATCCCCCTGTTGCTGACAGAATCAACATCACTGTATTATTTAGCTACAAGTCTGGCCCTTTTCCTAACCTATACAGTATTTTAATAGATTTTTGAAAAACAATACCAAATTCCTTTCCTGTACTTTATAATGACAAATCATTGGCATTAGCACTAATGTAAAGCTGATGTAAGTGAAAAAAACCCGGAGATCCACTCAAATGAAACAAACACTACAGATACTCATTCAAAATTCAGATCTCCCAATCTTGTCATAAAACAGAAACGTGTGAACAGCTCAGAAATAGTGCTGCTGATCACAAATGCATCATCCATTTCTCCCCCAGCAGAACAGGAGGCATTTCTTAACCAAGCCAATTGAAAAGTCTTCATCTTGTGAATAAAATCTTAGAAAAGATTGGCACGTCTGTCTTCCCTCTTCTTGACCTCCTTGCAGTTGTATCTGCTACCTCATTAATTCCACTGATTCTGTTGTACTCAGTGATAAATTCAGTCAATAAGGCCAATAAGGTCAATATCTTTGTCTCACAAAGACACAAACGAGATTTCCATCTCCATTGCAGTTGATGACAATATTTCCAGTGACTTCAAAAAGTGTCACTGACAATCTTCTACATCTGTGGGTCCAGGCCTAAAATTAGCAATTTTGACCCTGCCTTGATCTAAGTGTGCTGTATTGTACTGTTTGCCTGGGTAAAGTAAAACCCCCTTCTAGCAACACTTCTGTCAAGAGTGTCCTGTGCAATTTATTTTAGATTATTTAGAGGGCTTGTGAGTACCCCAAAGGACAAACCAGAAATACCCCCCTTTGCTGAGGCTGAGGTGCTCCACCTTGACCTGTCACATAATTCTTTTCTTTCCTTCTTGTCAAACACTGACTGAAAAGGTTTTTCATCTGTTTATGTTGCATAAATGAAGGAAATTAAGAGAATGATTCTGAAAGGGTTTCTGTATTTGTCCAGCATGAAACAGATTTGCTCTTTGAAGATTGCAGATTATTGACAAATACAAGCAAAGGAATAAAATGTTGTGATGCTAATTGTTTGTGAAGTCTATCATAAACAGTACAGCTGAATAAAAGTTGAACGTTACCAACTATGCTTTGCAATACTGGAAAAGACATTTAATGCAAACCATATGAAGAGAAGCCAAAATAAACTCACTGCAAATTGGAGTAATTATTTTCCAGTGATGTAGATCCCAGATACTCTCACACAGACCTACTGAAACACCCACTGTTTTAAAAGGAAAATAAACCAAATTCTCTCTCATTGTGACCGTCATTAATATTAACTTGCAGTGTTACTATTTGAGAGAAAAAATTCAAAACTTGTTTCATGATCTGGGACCTTTCCCTACTAACATTAGTATTTTTGATAAAGTCTAAATACTAGCTGCTACACATAAATACTGTGATATTGCTTCACTGTTATAATAGACAGTTTCTCAATTGAGCATTCAGCAGTGAACAGGCTGGTACATGTTTTATGCATAAGATTGTACCTAGAAAATTTAAAAACTCCACTGGATATCTGAAAGAGAGAACAAAGACTAAATGTTGTATTGTCTTAGCTTTCTTTCTTCCTTTACAAAAGCTCAGAACCTGGTATTAAGAATTACTTATTTCCTGCAGACCCATGAAATATGAAATCATGAACATTTGAAAAACCGTCCAGAAAAAAAAAAAAACAAACCCAAAAAAACCACCAACAAAAAACTATCACCATCGTGGCAAGTGAGGTGTAAGGCTAGGCAAGGGGATGGGTGTGGTGACATTGCACATTCTTTGTGATCACTTCTGAAAAAATTACCAAATTGGAGTGGATGTGGACGAAAAAAAGGAGGCCAGCTAAGAGCTTGTGTGCCTCTGAGCTGCCACAGACAAAGGATGTCACATCTTTTAATGATGTCACTTAGTCAAGCCACAGCAGCAGCAAGTTGAGGGGTTGTGTCCAATCCTGGCAGAGGCTCTCAAAGGCGATGTTGGAGCGTTGGCTGCTCAGGAAGGTTCTCAGCATGCATCAGCTGTGCCTGACTGCAGAGCCAGGCTGGCACACCCACACAGCACACAGAAGACACCCTATGGATTGTGGTATATTATTATTAGGGAAGAAAACTTGAGGTACTCACATGAGAATAGTCATAGAACCTGTGGTAGCTGTCTTTATAGATTTAAACAGATCCAGCATCCCATCGCAAACACTGAGATACAGCAGCACAGAGAAAGTTCACCAGCAGGCCACAGGGAAAACATGCAAATACAAGGGAAAATATGCCAAAACTCTAAGTGAAAAAGCAAATTCACCACCAGAATGCAAAAGAAGACCTATTGATACTGTAGAGGGAAAATATGATAATGGAAAATGCCCTGCGTACAAGGTCATAAGCAATAATTGTAGCAAGAGAAAACACCGTGTCAAAGGTTGTAGATGAAAAAAAACAAAGTACAAAGGCATCATATCAAGGAAGCAGGCAGAGACTCAGGGGGTGAGATTTTGCATGTCCAACATAAAGGCAGCACAGAAATAAATAAATGGTTTATAAAGCCCAGGCTGCCATAAGATTCAAGGGCAGGCACAGAAACAGCCAGAAAACTGAATGCCAATAAGCAAGTAGAGCATAAGAGACTCTGCTGGCCTGTAAAGTCTCACTTACTCTTAAATAAAAAAAAAACAAACCCAAATAACCCAGGCAAAACTGCACTAACCTGCACCAAATTAAAATTTGACTGGTGCACAGACATAATGCACAGGATAATGTAAATTATAATGAGAATACAAAAGTATAGTACATTGACCACAGTGTGGGCTGTAAAAATATGAGACACAGCTACCCGCTGAAACAAGTGAACTTAGGAACCTAAAGAAATTATTAATAAAGTACAAGAAAGCCCAAAACACAAATAACTCAGAGCAGGCTATTCTCTATGGTATTCCTATAGCAAAGCTGCTAAAAATTACCAAGCTGTATTTGAAAGACTGGGACACTTTCCAAGGATGTTACACCTGGAAATAAATAAAATAATTCAGTGTGTACAACATCTGTCTTGCAGAATACTCATTGCATTAAAACAAACAAACAAAATAGCGGGAGCAATAAAGAAAATTAGGAGAAAAAACCCCTAACCACCCCATCCGTCATTTCTAAGCAAATAACAAGGCAGTCATTGAGGGCTCTGGGCAAGCTGGGAATTCGAAAAGGTCCAAGGAATTTAAACAAAGTGCTAAAATGAGATAATTACCAAATACCTCTGCAAAACCTTGCTTGGTTTAACAAAGCCTATTATGCTTTGAAGGTAGGTACTATCTGGATTAGGAGCACAGTGACCTCTCCACACACCAGCAGAGACAGTTTTCCTGTGGTAAGTAACAAAGGACTCAGCTCTCTGAAGTATGGAAGAAAGACTTGAGGGTGGAGCAGGTCCTTAAAGCAACCTCCTTGTATGTTTATAAGAATGAGTCAAGAATAAGGAGCTAAATAAAATTAAAAGAAAATTTTAAGAAAACCTAATATAATTTGTAGCTTTGCCAGGGTTGTTAATCCATCCCTAAACAAAAATACCCAAGAATTCAAGGGCCATACTAAAGAATTCAGGTCAGTTTAAGGATTACAGAGATTCATCAATCACATGCAAAACATGATTTCCATTGTCTCACCTGTTTGTGTTTGGGCCATTTTCTTGTCAAAAATTCAGGTATTATTAGTGCCCACTTTGCACAGTAACAACTTACTGAGATACAGACTGAAGACAGGGAACCAATAAATAGGATACCTGAAAAAGAGAGGCTGCAGTAGTTGTTTGCAATTAAGACCAATAGTTCCCACAGATTTCCATGTCAAAACGTCAGTCTGCATGCTAAAATTGGAGAATCTTTGGGGCAGAAAATTATGTAATTGTCAGTACCTTGAGCATATTCCTCCACTTTCCCTCCCTGGGGGCTTGGCTGCCTGGGCTCAAGGTCAGCTGAAATAATGCAGCTGTGTGGCCTGGAAAAGTAAATCAGAAGGTCTCAGTTCACTTAGGAACTGCTTGGAAACTCAGTGTCTCATCCTTGGTCACTGCATGGGCTACTCTGCAGCCATGGCCCTGCCCCCCACTGAACCTGACCCCCAGGGTGACTTCTTTCCCTGACCTCTATAGGCTTGTGTGATGGTCTGGACTCTTGACTGAGCTGTCACTGTCCCTAGGCTGTTCTGCTCCTTGCTCAGGCACTGTGGGGCTCTCTCCCTGGCACTGCCTCCCCTGTCCCTGCTAGAACATTCTGCTCCCAGCTTGCACTCGTTGCTCTCTAGTAACAGCACTGGGAGAATACTTTTGTGGCAACACATAAGGATTCCCAAAATATCCAGTTTAATCTATTAAAATCTCATTGTCCTAGGTTTCAATATAAGATATATTCTCTTACCACCTCCACAAGCTGTTGAAGGCAGGTGGGGCACTGTTCATTATCTCCTGCCATGATTCATCCCTGATAACTTCCTCTGGGGGCTATCTCTGGTAATGCACCATCAACAACTCACTTCATGACTCCTGGAATTACCTCACTGGAATTACCTCATCCCATTGTGAGATGCTCCGCCCAGGAGGAGGAGCCAAGCATTCCCAACTGGATATAACTTGGGCTTTGGAACTGCACAAGCTGGCCCTGCCTACTGATTCCCAGAGGACAAGAGCTACCTAGGACCTTCGGGTGGAGACCAGAATTTCTCCAGGATCACCGCTTACACAGAACCACTTTACTTGAACTGCTAGTACCACCCTAACAGGGTGTCAAGTTGTATCTGGCTCTGTCATGTTTTCCTTGTATTATTGCATTTATTTTAATTTTCCTATGAAATTATAATTTTAACTTGTGATCTCCCACTGGTTTGTTTTCAAAGTAGTGCAATCATGAATTTGGTTTAGAAACATGTATGTCCAGGAAGGATTCAATTTCTATTTGGTTGCCTGCTTATACTGAGCAGAACAGCACTGCAAGATCAACAAACAGACAAATCTCCGGAAGCATTGTCCAAATCAGTTGTACACCAGGCTCAAGACAGAGCTTGGAAAGAATCCAGGAATCCACTACAGATAAAGATTTACATGTGCTGTGATCCATCATCCTGCTCAAACTGCCAAGCGCTGCGAGAGTAGCTCCACCTGCCACTAGACAGCATCAGAATCAATGGGATTATTTGGACATATAAATTGCTTCAAATAAATGGGCAGAAAAATCACAATCCTGCTTTCATGTAGCCAAGTACATGGTTGCTCTCAGGAACACAGGGATCTAGAACCAAATGTATCCATAAGGCCAGACATGTTGGACTAAGATAAATAACATTGTGTGAGGTCTGGCAGATGGATGTAATACTTATGAAAAAATGCAAGCCAAGTGACTGAGAGAAACAAAATACTTTTGTAGCACAAGAACCCAGACTTAAACAGGAACATTTTTTTCCCTCAGAATGAACCCCATATAAAATATCTCGTTATTATAGACAAGTTAAAATTTTATTTTAACTTGATTTTATTTTATTTATTTTATTTAACTTTATTTTATTTTAACTTTATTTTAACAAGATGAAGTGGCAGCAAACATGATTGTAATGATAGTCACTGGCAAAGCAATGCAGCATGCCAGTAGTTTGATGGAAGAACAGGGTTTCCTTGTGGTGAGCTCCTGCAATCTTCCCATAAACAAAAATTGAGATTCATCATATTATCACCACTTCCATAATTACCCAGTCTCAAGCAAAGCTGGACCAGTATTACAGTTTCAGATCTTCTAATAAGAAGAAGTGCTAAAAACCTTATCCCAGGCCAGAACAAGTCATTCTGAAGGGACAGGACAGTCCCACGGAAGGGCCAGTAAATATTCTGATGTTGAGATGCACACACATGATGACACATGTGGTGCCACTAGAGCTCCTGAGAGCTGAAGGGTTACGCACTAAAAGGAAGAAGAGACATGCTAACAGCAAATTCTACTATAAGAAACTCAAGACAGTGAAAAACACAGATTTGAGATCAGGTTTGGATCAAACTGCTACTTATTTACACAGTGCTGTGGTAGATTGACACCAGCTCCCCCAAACCAGACAGATTGACTCAGTGGTGACACAGGGGCTGAGTGCTCTGAGGGAAAGGAGAGAGGCACGTGAGTTCCAAAGGTGTTTTCTGGTTGTGAAGCAAATCCATCCCCACAGCCCCAAGACAGAACTGGTGAGTCCTTTGCTCACCCTCAGGTCTTGTCTTTGGTGTGACTTTCAGCACTCGTACACAGTTTGCCTTGCCTTGGTCAGATAGATCACATTCCATTGAGAGGAACCTACCTCTCCCTGTGAGTGCAGTGAGGCATCAGGGAGCTACTGATGCCTTTTTCCTGCTCTTAGGAAAATGAAAACCAGACATGGTTGGAGGTTAGAGGGTCGAGGGTCATTTACCTTGGTATTTAATAGGATCCCATTGGATGCATCACTCCGCCGAGGCAGAATGCGTGCGATGCCCACCATGCACCCCCCACCGTCGATCAGTATATATTTTATAGACCTTATACATCAGCATATCTACCAAAGGGGCCCAATGAGAGGGCTCGGATGAGCTAACCTCTAGTTTACAGAACATGTTCTGCTAAAGGGGCCTTGGTTCCTCAAGATAGTAGAATGTTTGGTCTCCTGGCTCTGCAGGACCTTGGAACTATGCTAAGCTATCAGACTTAAAGAATTACAAGTATGCATGCTAATACTTGTGGATACATAAAATTGTGTAAAAGGTATATAAAAGAAAAAACAAAAAATCCTTTTGGCATCACTACACACAGGAATTTGGGATTTCCCAGTGGGGGTGAAATACGTCAAAGTTAGAAGTTTCTCACTGAGTCCTCCACTAGATTTGTTAGGGGTATTTGCAGTCTGCATACATTTTTAACTTAGAGAGGTAGGAGTGAAGCACTTTAACATGAAATTATTAAAGGAGGTGCTGAAATGCACAAAGATAAAGCCAACAGGACTGTGAGAGATAATAGTTATCTGCAGTAATAAACATTAAGTGAGAACAATTCATGATCTGTGATAACATTTAATGTGAGGATATAAATCAGATGAAAAGAGCACAGTTGAAAGATGGAAAACATGCAGAGCTATGCAGAAATAAAGAAAATAGAAAGACCTTTTGTTATCTTCACCTTGTAATTGAGATAATGCTTGTCTTTAATGATACATCCTTAAAGCAGCTCCTGCACTTAGATGCAAGGCTGGAAAACAAAGACACAATAACAGGGAGGATTATGGATATTCCTGGTGGGCACAGGTCTGTGCTAGGCACTGCTGAGCCTGTTGCTTGCTGAGTCACAGTGAACTCCTCACTGTGTGCCTGCACTTTGGAACATTCAGCTATAAATCTGAACATCAGCTAGGGGTTCCAAATTTATTAGCCTAATGATATATTTCTTGGCATTGTCGAAGTCTGATGTGTAAAGCAATTCATATTATGAAGGCCTAAGCTGCAGCTGCACAGGTGAAACTAAAGCAGGTAGGACTGAGGCAGGGGTGTCCCATGACCAAGTTTCAGAATCCTCATGTTGAGACTGCCTTGGCCCTTACAGGAGGTGCTGCTGAAGCACTTGGAATGCAAACAGTGCCAGTTTCTTTTCTACTTCAGAGGAATAATATTCAAAAGAAAAAATAAATTGAAAGAGCCAATATAAGAGCACTATTTATAGAAGACAGCATGTTCACATTGGTTCCCTTGCAGCTTCTGACATTGCGTCACACGACATTTTCTAAACCTGTAGAAGCATCCTACAGATGAAAGAATTACAAAGGGAGGGAAAACAGAATGAAAACTTTAGCCAGAGATTAGTTATGAATATTTCATGGCCTTACTGAAAGGATATTTCAGGTGAGTCTCCATAGCAATCTGCTTTGTATCTGGTATCATTAAATAATTTCAAATTAATGGCTTGGTTAATGAAGCAGACATTAAATTTGCACTGAAAACTGGGGTGGAAGGGACTGCTAATTTGCTGGACCAATAAAAACGGTAATAACAAACTGGAGAAATGCTCCAAACAAGGTGCAATTCTTTGGGGATGAGAGCAAAGCTCTGCACATAAGCAGGAGGAAGAGTAAGACAGGAACCTGCCAGCAGAGAAAAAGCTCTGCAAAAGTCCAGGGGTGTTTGCTGGATCAGAACCTGCACAGCAGTCAGTAATAACTGCCTGTTTTGAAAAGCATGCCACAGGAGGGTGAAGAGAGGCTGCAAGGCACGGGCAGCACTCCCTGGATTGTTTAGCCGTGCTGACTTTGGCTGGAGCACTGCTTTGGACACTGGGTGGCAGCATGGCAAGAACTACAGCAGCGCAGGGGAGTAATTAGAAATACAGAGAACCTGACTTTCCAGGAAAATGGAATGAACTGGGGCTCTTTACCCTGAAGATGAGAAGAGCGGGGCAGAACAGAGTAACAGCCTTCACATGTAAGAGCTGCTGTGAGGAAGGACCAGAGAACGATTGCTGAAGTGCATCTGTAAAAGATGAAACAAGAGGCAGAGGGCTCAAACTGCACCACGATGTTCAGGCTAGACCTGAGAAAAGTGTTTGTGCTGTAAGGACAGTGAAAAAAAGGATGAAATAAATCATCAGAGGAGACTGCAGTACTTCCACCTTTGGAGGTGTATAAAACAGGATAGGCAAGCATTTATCAAGGATAACAAAGACAGAGACTGACCGCCTGAATTATTTCTAGGCCTCATTTTCCATTTATGTATATCTCTCAGCAACTAAGTTTCCGTGACTCAAAAATCCTAGTTCTCTAGTGTTTTGCTCTCCCACTTAAGCCTTTCCCTTAATATTTAAAAATGCTGTGACTTTCCATGACACTGACTGTGCACAAAGAGCTTGTCATGAATATATATGGACAGGAAAATTTTCTTATGAGTAGCACTGAAGCATTAAAACTCACTCTTAGAAAATGTAACAGTGTCCCTACCACTACTGGTTCTTGAGAAATCAAAAGGCAAAATGCAATTTCTCTTCACAGTACTTTTTAAGTGTCATTTTTACAGCAGGGAGTACAAGGCCATAATTTTCTTTAGAAAAAACCACTAGCAAACCCTTACATGGATTTTTAAATTCAGATTGGTGAATGAAAAGAGGCAGGAGAAATGTCTTAATATGGACAGTGCTCTATAGGACCATGAAAGAAACAAAATCACATGCAAATGCAATATATAAATTATTTGGAAATAATTTTTTCTGCCTTTAGAATAAATAATTTAACTGAGAATAAGATACTTTGGAACCACTCATCTTTGAATCCCTACATATTTTTTTAAAATCTAATCACATGATGGTAATACTATGATGGTAATACTATGATGATAATACTATCAATATTCTCTGAGAATTTAATGAGGGTTTTTCTCATTTTTATTGGCCAAAGAATACAAATTTTGTGAGTGCTCATAAACAAGTATTAACTTCAGTTGTGGGAGGTCTTCTGTTACTTACCTTTATAAAATGATATAGCCATTTCCATTAATTTTTCACATACCTTCCATGCATGCTTTTTAACAATTCAGTTTTGTTTAAGAAATAGCACAGCAGCAGTCAGGATCTTTTTCTATTTCAAGAATGTTCCAAAGAACCCAGGGAAGTCAATTCCTTTGAAAAGCCCTGTTTATTTGCTTTCTGAATAACAATTCTGTATTGTGAAAATATCTGTATAGTCCTTTATTCACCAGTAAAATGTTACTAACACTTTAATTTAGTGTTTCCAGCAAGCATTTAATTCAAATTTAGCAAGACAGATACTGCTTTTTAATTAAATATGATTGTTAAAAGAGAACTTACTGACTATTTAGAAGATAAATCTAATAGTCTTATAATTAGCTCAAAATTACATAAGCAAGAAATGCTTAATCTCATTCTTAGTAGCACATGGGCTTTGTAAGGAATTTGTAGATACTTAATTAACAGTTATCAAAATGGCCTACAGCAAGACAGGTTTCTATTAATTGTTAAAATAGTGATATTTAGTAAGCTTGTTAAATGATAATGCACTTGGGACAACAGACTCATTAGTTTTTCAAGTATTCCATTGTTATTCCCTAATGTCTTTATCAATATTTTACATTGCTGCTTCCTTCCGTCAAACCAGTGATTTTTTCCTTGTTTAATTGTGACGTTCTTGTTCTATTTTGCTGGTTCTGATCACAACAGGTTCAGTTTTAGCTTTTGGGCAGGGGGCAAAGCCTCTCTTATCTCATTTTTTTTGCAAACTTGAACTGTTCATCTTCCACGAGCAAATTACAGACATGAGGTAACCCTGCTGGAAATCCTTCCCTTCCCTGTGCCTTTCATTTCCCCTTCCTTGCTCCTATAAACAAGGTGGGTTTTTTGGTGAAACTTAGTTTTTTAGCATGAGGAAATTGCCAAATAGTTTAAAGAGGCTATACTGGCACTGCACTGAGTACTTCAAGAAGGCTTTATTCTTCTGGGCTAAGCTTGTTTACACTTGCTCCTAGGATAGCATTACCTAGAACTCTTCTTCCTGCTGGAATTTTTTGCAGGATAACAACAAGGTCTAACAATTTTCTAGCACTGTAGATGATGTAATAAAGGCAGAGATTATTAGCAAATAAAGAAAAATATACTGATGTTGATATGATGATATGATTGATATGATATGATATGATATGATATGATATGATATGATATGATATGATGATATGTGATTGCAAGACCAGATTTCTGAACCAGTGAAAGAACAGGCCACTGTAAATCACACAGGCCCCAGGTTAAACTGTCCACTAAGAACCCCTAAATGCTGTTTACAAATAGGAAAAGGTTTGCTAATGCAAGAAATAGTAGCAGTATTTTTATGAAGTTAAACCAAAGAAAACAGAACACCATTTGTTTAGAGTTCAAAAATGTAGAAGTAACAACTTCACCACAAGTTTCTTAAAAGGACTTAGAAGAGAATATTTACAGGTGTTTTCTTCATTTACCCAAAAATGAAGGGATTTCTGCAGCTTCTGTTCAGTCCAAGAATGAAAGGAATCATATCCATATAAAAGAGATTTGGAGGAAAACAATTGACCTGTATAATCTTTTAAAGTGAGGACTGGTTTCCAAATATATTTTCTTCAGAGCATCCTTGAGGATCCAAACAGTGAGAAATTACTTTTACCCAAGTAACTCAGCAGAAGAGTAATTTTCTGCTTCTTTTTGATTTGTAGATTCTTTTTGTTTGTTTGTTTGTTTATTAAAGATCTGGCAACCTGGAGAGTGGGCACTGCCCCATGGCCCCTGGTCACGGGAGGTTAAATTAATTTGAGGAGTTAGAACCCTGAGCATTACACATTGCACAGTGTGGGCCATACATTACACAGCAGATTTAATTCTGAAGAGCTCAGGCTGCAGTTGCTATTGTTAACTATATGGTGATGGCTGCCCATAGGATCCTTACATCTGTAGGGGCAACAAGAGAGCATTTTTTCCTCTGCAGGAAGGAATCGGCTTTCCAGTAGCCAGGCCCTTTATGACACCTGACACAGCTCCAAATTAACAACAGATTCTAGTCCGACAAATTCCATCACTGGCAGCTGGACACCTTGCAGGTTAAATGAGGGCTAGTGGAGTTTGACAGGATCATGAGCTGGCATTGTTCAGAGCAGTTGGAATTAGAGCATCTGGAAAAGTACGCCTATTGTTTCCCAGCGCAACAAAGCTGGCTGTCCTGTGATCCTGTGGATCACAGAGAACAATGTCTGTTCAGATTGCATATGGGTGTGTACATGCTTTAAATGGCACTTATTATCTCACAAGTAACATGGGAGTTAGTGATGTGGTAATTCATTTAATTTGTTTAACCTGTTTAGTAGACTGAAGACACTGTGCAAGTTACTCGTCAGTCCATTAGCAACTACAGTTTAGGGGCTATTTCACCTACATTTAACCCCATTACTACCTTAAAGTGTTGAACAGAAGTCCAACATTATGGACAGAAGTCTTCTTCAGGCAACTCTTAGAAAGAAAAAATAAGTATATCCAGTAGCATCTGTGATTAAAAAAAAAGAGAAAAAAGCAGCAGTTGCAGCAGAAATAAAATACATGTTTAGGGTAAGGGACAGGGGGAGGTAAGGAATAAAATCTACCTTAAGTTTTTATTTCCTGTCTTTTGAAGTTTGACATCAAGAACAGTATTGGCAGAAGCTTAAATGTTTCATTTAACAATATTTTTGAGAACTAATTTTATAGCTTTTTATAAGTGTGTCAATGTTTACAATATCTAATGTCAGTAGGAGCAAGTGCTTTGTGAAATAACTTCTGAAGTTTTGCCACAGAGGGGCAACTTCTGATAGAGAAAATTAAATCTGAGTGGAAAGTATAGTTGCTGACAGAGAAGATTTTACCTGCAGAGAAACACAGATACTGCCAAAGAAGCTTTTATCTGCTTGCTAACAGAAAAGATTTTACCTGGTAGTGAAATGCAACTATTGACAAAGAAGATTCCACTCATCAGCAGCTGAACTACTGCGGCACATAAAAATTTTCTGTCAGACATTGCACATAAATTTTTGTTTCCATTTTAGGATAAAATCTAACGGAAAAAAGGTAGTTGCTGATGAAGCTTGTGTGAATATGTGATGGGAAGGAGTTCACTGGGTGTGCCATAAATTTTCACCAGGTGAGAATCTGGCCCAGTTACATATGACAGACACAAATGAAGCACTGCCACTTGGAGCAGGAGCCAAAATACTCCTAAACTCCAGAGAAGCAACCTTCTCTGCAAAATTTAATAGCAACACTGTAATGACTTCATTTTTTTAGAGCAGTGGTGGAAAAAAGGATACTCCGTTGTTTTTGCTGCAGAACCAGGATGACCTGCACACAAGGAGGGAAACCAAGAGCCCCAAAGCAGCCTTAACTCAAGTGTATCTGTGTTTGTCTGTTTTTGAGCTTTGTGTTCCTAAACCAGCCATACGATTTGCTTCTCCAGCTCTTTTTGTGAGGTGAATGCATGAGCGAAGCCTGATTTGTGTGGGTACAAAGTCTCTGTGCATCCAGGAATCCCCTTGGAAGGCACAAATACACCCTTGGCCACACATGGATGTGGCAGGCAGCTGGCAGAGCAGGAAGTGGTAAAGTCTGAAGAAATGTCATGTTATTTGAGGTAGAGGTATTAATTGGTAATAAAGACTTTTGTCTTTCTAAATACGCAAATTGGTTTCATGGGAATCAGGCAGCTTTCTACTTCCCTACAACTCCTAAGCAACTTGCTCCAGTGTTTTATTTTTCAGAAAAATGCAGAACTGCAAGACAACCACATATCCCCCAGAATGCAAAATATACATATAAAAGACATTCCTCACTACTTTGGATTTCAGATTCTTTCCACGTAGGCTATTGAAAGAGATGAAAATGGATAAATGTGTAACCACCAATGGTGTCTGCCTCTCACTTTATAGAGAGCTACCATTTCATTAAGTTTGAAGTTTTTGAAATAATATAATCATATTGAAAGAAAGGAAATAAAATCCTCAGAAAGTTCTCAAAGGAGTATTAAAATATGAGATTTGAATAAGACTGATCAAATGTTGGAATGGAAGATGCAGATAGGTCATAAGCCTTTGCTTTTTTGATTGCCCATATTGTCTCGAAACTGTTCAGCAGAACAAAGAGTTTTGTGGATGAAAGACTGGTATGAAGAAACATGAATGTCAACTTGAGTTCTGAAAGACAGTCTGCTAATGAAATATTCTAAAAGTCATTTTCAAGGTGGTAGAAAGTTCTCACTGATGTGCATCAATGGTTCTGATAAAAAGCATCAAATAGTTATGCAAGTAATGGCTTTAGGTCTGAGAAAATAAAGCAATGTGTGTATGATTCCAAATGTTGCAGAAGTGTGTTTAGTTTTTATACTTTCTGGGGATTAAAAATAATAATTAGGATGTTGTTTAGTTTCTAGCTTTGGCATACAAAACAATGCTGGATCAGTTAATTTTCAACATAGCAAAATTAGATAATATAAAGTGAAAATGAGTACACTGAAAATAAAGACAGATCCTAAATGCATCTTTAGTTCAAGAAAAAATAAAACCACACCATTTGT
Organism: Orthonyx spaldingii; assembly: GCA_013397795.1. NCBI lineage: Eukaryota > Metazoa > Chordata > Aves > Passeriformes > Orthonychidae > Orthonyx > Orthonyx spaldingii. The sequence continues at coordinate 135,194 of VZTJ01005565.1, read as the reverse complement.
TTGTGCAATAAATAAAAAGTATAATTTGAGACAAACAGTAAATAATACATTTGGCTGCTCCTAGTAGGATAGACTTTTGAATCTGACACTGTGTGATATTTAAGAGCTTCTTCATAATAGGAATTTGTAAGACAGGAAGATCTAAAAGTAGTAAATATATTTCCAACAGTTCTAGGTGAGCAGATCTAATTAAATTTTGGAATATGAAAGCCTCTGAAGTAGTGCTGCCAATTCCTATCTTCTACAGGGATTTTCTTGCAAGCTTGAACAAGCTTCTAAGAAACTTCCTTTATCTTTGATTTCTTGTAGGGCCAAATTTTGACAGCACTGAAGTTCTCAAAGGGGAGGCCTCATGCACCTTGAGTGGCCACTGCTTCTTCCCTGGCATGTCGTCTCATTAAAGCACTGGACTGAGACTGAGTCCGTGACCTCAGTGAGAGGATGAGCTGGCACACAGGGGGCAGATCCAGGGAAGATGTTAAATACTCAAAGGGAATTTAAAGCAAATTTTTTTTGCTTTAAGAGCAAGATATGGGAGCAAGAAGCAGTGCTGCCTGTGGTTACCTAAACCCATCAGGAGACTGTTCCTCTCAGGGACAGGACAGTCACCACAGGGTTTACATGGCCAAGGCCCCTCTGCACTTGGTTGTGCCCACTCCTGACTGCCTTCCAACAGCAAGGAGCCCCAAATCCTCTGAGGCAGTGGAGCCGGTTGGCAGATTCAGAATATGCAGCCCATAACCCAGCGGGGGATGGTGTGTCATAGAATTAACTTGCAATAATCACTTATTTGTCAAATACAGTCAAAGGAGAGGTTCAGACTCAGCCCAGTAATTAACACACTGCAAGAAGTGAGAGAGTCAGAGTGGCTGCAATTCCGCCTCTAGTGCCTTCCAGAAACTCCTAGTGACAAAGCTAAGGCTACTGAAAAACAAGGGAGGGTCCTCCTGACCTCATCTTGCTTAAGCAATTTCACACTATAGGAAAGAAATCAAGTTTAAATAAGTCAGGAGGTACAAGAAATCTCATTCAATGATCCTTGTGGGTCCCTTATAACTCAAGAGTATTCTGTTATTCTTAACAAGTGAAGGTAAACAAGGTGGTGAGATGTCTAACTCTGCTGTTACCCTCAAAGGCTCACTCTGAAGAACTGCCAAGATCTTTCTTACCTTAAATCTCAAGTGAAGGCCCTTAGCTTTTGCTATCACAGTCTGGGGACCTAGGCATGTAAGAAAGAGCTCTGAGCTCTCCACACAGGCAGCCTCATTTTAGTGATGCCAATCTTACTAAAATTTGGCTTTAAATCTTCAAAACACAGCCCTTTTCTTTTGTTTCTGTTTTGAGACTGTCATAAATATATATCTTGTGTGAGTTACAGCTCCAGCTTTTATTCCTTGGGTCACTCTTTTCCTTGTGATTGCAGCAGGGTGTGGGTTCTTTGTTCCCAAACAATTCAGCCAGGTTTCAAAGAGGTAATACACATTGTATGCTAAGTCTGTACTGGCTTTTATCACGTATCCCCTTGGAAACAGGAAATGCCTGGCTGTTTTTGGCTGCCCTCCCTCATGATTTAGAAGAGGAATCATAGGAAGGCTTTGCTGAATGGCCTTTGATTTTCTGTCAATGCAGTTTTGCCAGAATTTTAACTGAGCTCCCAAAAGTAAAAGCAAAACATTAATCTGCTCCATCAGTCAGTCCCTGGACAAGGGTTAGAAACTGAAAATCTGTTTACAACAAAGATATCATAACCTTTTGAATACTTAATACTTACTAAGAATGATAACAACGCAAGTAACTCTTTGTTTAAATCTAGTTCAATCGCTGTACTTCTGTTCTGAATCTAGATGAATAAATAAAAGCCAAAGGTAGGTTACAGTTTATATTTTAAAGTTACTTAACCTTTTTCTTAAAATCAGCCCTAAATGAAATGTTTAACTCTCTCTTCAAATGTGTGACACCATCCATCACAATTTTATAGTTAGACATATGTATAATCTCAGCTGGCTGTCCACTTGTAAAAATGGGAATAGACTTCAAGAAATAAGCAATTTCCCAACAGAAAATTGGAAATTCTGCCAACCAATTCCAGGTGACCTGCCATCAATCAGTGTTAAATTCTCTCCAGCTATTGCTGAAGGGTATTGCCATTACTGACAGGCTTCACCTGGTGACTAATGGTATATAACAAACACATTCAAGAACTATAGAAATCCAAAGAATCCATAATTGTCAGTTAACTTCCAGCAAAGACCTTCTCAGGCAATTCAGAAAGAGACTGAGATTTCTATAACCTCAAAACTACAAATTTTTATTACAATGTTTTTAAAAAAAGTCAGAATGACTTGATGCTACGAAACTAAATCAGACTGCAGAACACTTATTTGTTGTAGAATGATTTCACGTAACTACTTTGCTCTGTGCACTGAATATGTGCTAATATGACAATTACTGTAGGCCTGGAATTACATTCAAGTGTCTCAAAAAAACTTTGTGTGATTAATAATTATGATTAATGTTTGAAGTGTGCTGTTCCAGGGTAATAGTTTCCTTCATTTGCCAGAGCATACATTTAGCATTAAGTATTCCAGTGCTCTGGTTAGTCATGTAAAGCCAGTGTAGCTATGATTTACTTTACAGGTGAGAAGCATGCTGCAAACAAGAAACCCTGACTCTTCAACCAGTACCAGAGAGGCAGAGAGAAATGATGATGGATATGTTACATGGAATCTCCAAGACAGGGAAATAGGGCTTTCACAGTTGTCCAAACCAGAATCTGTCAAGGTTAAAAGGTCTTTGTGAAGCATAGAAACTTGAATTTCCACTGAACTTTCAGATTAAAAGTTAAAATAAAATTGAAAAAAGTAGTGGGAAATACTGCTGGGCTCACCCTGGAATTGGATCAGATCATGAAGTCTCCTGCCCCTAATAACCCCTTCAAAGTCACTAATCCTGAGTTTAAAGGTCCACAGGACTGCACAGAGATCTATTGTGCCATTCTGCCTACCTGATTTCTATGGGGCACTCACAGGGGTGGAGAAAAGGACACGTATATTAATAGGACTTATATTTATAAAACCTGCAACAAGATGGGTAATTAATCATGTTTTAGAGGGGCAAGAGATAGCAGTACCAGAATAATGTAATTTTCTTTCTAACTAAATCTGCTTCATGCTTTGCTATGTTAAAACCCCACCATTATTATCCTAAGAGAGAGAGTGTTGGGGAAGATGAAATAGGAAAGCCTTATAAATATGATTGCCTGGCAAAAAATGCTGAGAATATAGAAACTATAGGCGAGATTGAAATGAGAACAAGCTTTGAGTTACCAAACCCCAGTTACTGAAAAACTTGAAAACAATGGCATGGCCGACTGAAGTAATCCCCTCTTTGATTAAACAATGCCTTTTGCTTGCAGACAGGTCCAAGGGTCAGAGCAGACCCTCCCAACTTATCAGGGGGTCCAGAAAGTAGATTTTAGAGTTTAAAATATAACATCCTATGGTAATGCAATGATTCTTATAGGCTGTATGTAAATGTTATAAGATTTGTAGCTTATACCACATTGGTTAATGAGAATTAGAATATTCAGCACAGAAGATGATTTATTGGATTGTAAATGGGAACCGCGGTCACTTTTTGCACCCTTTTTGCCACCTTTTCTATCCTTTTCTGCCTCTTCTCCAGCTTTCTTGCTTGCTCTCTTACTTCTCTGACCTGCTTCGAGCTGCGTCTGGCAGCTCCTAGCAGGTCACTTACACCCATGCCTTTCTACAATAAACTTCATGTTCTAAGACCTGACTTCAGAGATCTCTCGTCTCCATCTGTCCCGGCTGTCCAAAACCGAACAATACACACGTCCCCGCAAGAGAGTGCAACATTTTAATTCATGGTGAAATGCTGTATTGTTCATAGCTCTAAAGTCCATGGAATGCTGGGCCACTCCTCAAAATACTGCAGAGCAACAACAAAAAAAAAGGTAATGAAAATATTTTATATGTATTCAGCATCTGCTTTGTCTAAAAATGTGGAAGACTGTCACAGTCCGTTTAGGAGGTGTGCTAGGTGCCCAGCTTTCTGGGATTCAGCCCACACCACAGCCAGGCTTGGCTTCGCCACACTAGACTTGCAGCTAGCAGCTACAGAGTCCAGGGCAAAACAGCAGTCCACAGCAAGTAGCTGGCAACAGACCCTCTCGGCCTTGGGATTCAAGGCAGAACAAGCACCCTCCAGGACACAGCGACAGCAGGCTAGCTTCTCTCATTAGAGCAATGATAAAAGAGGCAGGAAGGTTCTTTGTTGAGAGATTCCACGTGGGAGCTTTATTTTCAAAGCCCACACGTGAAGGATTCTCGGCCCAAAGACAGGGGTGGGAAGAAAAGGCCAGGGATTTTATGTGGGGGCAGGGAAGGGTCCAGGGCCAATGGCTCGAGGGCTTGGGGGCAGGGCATAGGCGGGACTGAGGTTAGGGGGCCAATGGGGAAATGGGGAAGGAGGAGCCTTCTAGGTGAAGGCAGGGGCCAATCAGAATGGGAGAACTGGGATATATTAACATAATAGAACAAAGCATCCTGGGGGGGAAGTTATTTCTACCCATAACTTGGAGGGTATCTCAGGGATTATCCCACCCCGTGGGTTCCCTGGGTTCCTTGCTCTGTGGGACTAACAGTCCCCACAGAAGACAATGAAGGCAGGGAAATAAATGTGAGCAGAAAAGAAACAGTCTTTAAATCCCTGATAATGTTCAAAGTAAGAGGCTTACTCATGCTCTTCACCATGGCTCAGCTAAAACGTAGACAGAAGATATCTCTGTGTAAAGAGAGACATCTGGATTTTTGCTGTATGTGTGTGATGGTGGAGATTTCATCCTCTGTGATGGCCATGGCTTAGGAGTTCTGGTTTTGTTCCTAACCCATTATATCCAGCCCTCTCATTGCTTGCCCAGCCAGCAGTGACGTGAGCTGAGCTCTTGGCCCTCCAGAATCACTGCTGGGAGCAAAAATCTTCCCTCCAGCACAGCCAGAGCCTTTTGCTTTCAGATGACGTCACCTGATTCACTTGGTCAGTGTTTGCTTCGTGGTGAGCAAATTAAAGGCAGAGAAGTAAATCTTCAAAAGAGCAGCCAGCTTCTCAATAAATGCAGGACTTGCTTTGCTGGGCTGTAAAGTCTTTTCTATTAAAAACTCACATCCTGGAGTGTTTGCACTCCCAGGTCAGTGCCAAAGAGGGCAACACTGAGAGTAGGTGTTGGTTATGGATACTGGACTGCAGTAATGCTGAGGTCTTTATTCATAAATTCAGGAGATGCTCAGCATTCCGTAACATTTTATGAATAATCAGGTCATCTCTGCAGTGATTATTAACTTTCCCACTGCATCCCTCCATCAGAGCTGTTACTTAAAGCCATTGTACAAATTAAGTATAAAATGGAGATGTGCTGTGAAAGAAGACTTAGTATCCAGGAATTGGTTTCAGTCCCTTTGACATTCTCAGAAATAACATGTCCCATTCTCTCCATAGCCCCTGTGCTCGCTCTGGGTGCTTAACATAATTTGTAAAAGAAATCGTCATAGATTTTCAAAGTAGAGTCTTAAAATAGCCTTACATACTTAATGGCAGATTGAAAGATTGGGGAATAAAAGCAGAAATATATTGAACAAAATGGCATCTTAGATACTAATTTAATTACCAAGTCTCCTCTAAGGGTTGGGTAACTGATCTGTGGTAGCATGGACCTAACTTCTCCCTTCAAGTTCAGAACAGAGAGAAAGCAAATAACATGATCCTCTATTATTCTCTAGATATTTATCAGTGAACACTGTATTGCTGTATTTCACAGAAAAATGGTCCTTTCAGTTTAGTATCTTGTCTCAAGACGTTTTCTGATAGTACAGTCACTAATGAAACTTACTGAGAGACTTCAAACTGAACATATAGTAGATTTAAAATTAGATTTGCCTTTAAATCATATTTTCTGGAATAACTGCTCTTTTTAAAAATTTTAAAGGTGGTTTAAAAAGTATTTGAGTTTTCTGAGCTACACCGTGTCCTATTAGATACTGGAAGGCTCCCTGTCATGAAGCAACACTAAACATTTTCAATGAGTTCAGTAACTCCCCATAAACATACTGATTTTCACTTCCAAATGACTTCTGGTAAAACTGGATTTTGGTTATTTGGATTACTTCAAAACAAATGAAATGCAAGCATTTCTCTCATTACTGTGAAACCCTAAGGAGTATTAATGCATTTCAACACACTGAAGTTTTCAAAACTTTCAAATTCTGGCCATGAAATTCCATGAGCAGAGGATGAATTCTCAGTCGCTGTACCTGGGTAAGTCCTGCTGATTATACAGGAATAGTGGGAGTGTTAACTAGGTGATTTAGAAACAATTCTAAAGAGATTCAGATCTCTAAGTAACAGATCTGTATATGACAGGATATATTCGAGAGATAACCCTAAAAAAGACCTTTCTTCTTATGAGTACTTGTCACAAATTCACAGGAGCAGCTTGGGCCAATGTATTCTACTGAGCAGGAAGAAAACAAGGCCTGTGCATGCTGACATCTGAAAGAAGAAATAAGCGGATATTTTCATAGGACATTTTTCCTGCATTAGACAGAGTTGCCTCAGAAATTCAAAGACATAGCATTGGTTATGACAGAAACTAATTAAAACTGCTCAAGCCCGGAGGTATGTCTTCACTTCCAGCTTTTCTGAAGGTCTCACAAAGCCCGCCAGGCTTTTCAGGCCTGTCCCAAACTGCTCAGACATCATGCACCAGCATTGCCATCTCTGCTGCTTCCCACTTGTGACACATAGGAAAGGCATAACAAGGAAATATGGGCTATGGTTTCCTTACAAAAATCAACATATACAAAAAACTACAGGAAACAGGGCTCCTTACACCTACAGGCCAGGAAGAGCTTTCTATCTGACATGTCTCATGGTAAATGGTTATGGGAGCTATAGGAATATTTAACAATACATCACTGTGAAGAATTCTGCCATTTCTGTAACACCACAGAAATTGCTGATAAACCTTAGGATATGATAAAGAGTTTAACTCAAGTATTTCTCTCAGAGTATCACTCTGTTGGAAAAAGCTAGAAAAGGAAATCTTCCTTGCTCTCTGCAAGGAAGGCATTACCCTGCCTTGAGAAACGTGGAAAAGGAAAAACACTGAAGTAGTTTTGATAAATGCTGTCATTTTCTAAGGAAATTTAGGAATTAGAATGCTATTAAATGAAGCTGCTTTATGTCCTCTTTGTGTTTTCATTCCTTCCACAGTGGAAACTGCTTTTGGGAAGACAACAGATGCAGGTCTTGTGAGAATTTAAGTGGCTTGGTCATGTCCTCGTGAGTAGACTGACAGTGAAAGCCAGAGACACTGCAGTCCCCTGGCCTACTGCTTCTGGTAGGAAGACTTGGACTTCTTCCAAGTCACTAAAATGAACATGCAAACAACTCTAACATTCTTCACACACACAGAGAAATTTCTTTCTTCAGTAAAATTTCAAAATGTGTAAGTGTATGTTCGAACCACAAATATGCTTTTTGGGAACGTCTGTGTTTTGGGCATAATAGTAAATTTGGCCCCAAATTCTTCTCACATCACCTCTACCAGTGTCACTGCAGCTCATTTTCAACCTGCCAGATCCAGCCAATATGAACTTGCCTCCTTTTTTCCAGCCATCCCCTCCCAGCATGAGAATCCCACAGTCTGTGTGCTGGGCACAGGGCACCTCTAAGGTTCTGGACAAGGAGCTGCAATTACAAGCAAGCAGGAGTAACAAGCTCTGTGTCTGGTTTGAAGTGTAACTAACAATATACTTTAATGGGCAAAAGCCAATTTGGGAAAAATTGCAGCAAAAGGACACGTAGTGATGGGAGACAAAATAGAGGAGAAAGTCAAGACAGTGAAATAAACGTGAAGGGTCAGTCACTTTTGAACAGGGTTAAATGGTTTAATAAAGGCGACAAACCCGGGGAGCTACGAGAAGGCAGTAGCCCTCCTCTTCACTGAGGCAGAGGTACTCTCCATGCAGCAGACCACCACAGGAGAAGGACCCAGTCTAGTCTTGGTGCCTCCCTTTTATACACCCACTGACTCTTCCCATTAGTCTCCCTCCAAGTCCAGTGTCCATTGGTCAGTTTTTCCTGCCACTAGGCTTCGGATTGGCTCATGTCTAGGGTCCGCCTTCTGCCTCATGGGGCATAGAGTGATTTGTTGTCACCATGGCCTTGCCTCAACAGATGATGGATCTGCAGTGCTGTCAATCTAGAGGGGGTTACAGTGGCCCCCCTTTTGGAGTCCCTTTTTCACTTTTAGTGCCGCCTCCTGGATGCCCATCCTGGTTGCATCCCCTTTTCAAACCCAAACCGCACAACCTGAACCCAGAAAACCCGAACTTGAACCCGTACAGTTCGAACACAGAAACCTTGAACCCAAACCTGTACAATCTGAACCGAGAAAAAAAATCATTTATAACAACAGCGTAGTGTGAGCAGCAGTGCTTAAAGATTTAAATATCAGGGCTTTTAGGGGCTACTCATTCCAAAATGAAGGCAATGGAAGGTTATAGAAGGGAGAGGTGTTCTCTAACCCATAACAGCGTGGCTTTCCTCATAATGGCCTCCACTGCAGTCTGTCACTGAACCACTTTCTATTCTCCCTGAGTAGGAGCTGTAGAATATTTTGTAACATTGCATCTTTTAAAGTTCAGAAAATAAGCAGTGAAGCAAGATGCATCTCCTTTAGAAAGTGGAATTGAACTCACCCCATGCTCCATGAAGCCATCAATCTCATGGCTGAGCAACACATTGTTCAGTTGAATATAATGAGGCTGCTGAATAATGTCACATTATAAAAAAACTGTGCAACACTATTAAAAAATAATCCTACTGCATTCTGATAACATAGTTCCCTCTCCCCCTACTGAAAAAGGTTCAGAAGAAAACTAAGAAATGGATTCAGGCATAGCAATCTTGTGCAGTTCATGTTAATTAGCCAGTTTTCAGTCAAAATATCTGTACTGAACACAACTGAGGTTCTTTAGAGATTATCGGAAATTAGTTATACGAATTGCACATGCTGTTCTAAACAGATCTTTCTTCACTATAAATTAACACAACTAGGGAGAGCAAAATCGTGGTAATGTGATCGCTAAAATATTATTTTTATAAAATTAAATTAATTAACTCTTCATTTGAAGTTTCACTAGTTGACTACAACTCTTTAGCCTTGAAAACTCTCTTAGAAGAGGAATTCAACCTAAATTCTAAATGGCTAACCTCTGAAAAGGATGTTGAGCTTAATTATTAATTCATAATCCTGAATTTGGGGCATCCTTGATTATCCCTAACTTAAACATAAGTGTGTGTGACGATGAATCAAGCCTGAGACTTTTTCCTGGCCTTTTATGTCTGAAATTTGGAGGCTTACCTCAAGAGTAACCATTCCAGGACATGACCAGTTGCTTGGTAGATGACAAGGAAAATGGAGTAAAGCAGAGTAAATCTGAGAAATTCTTCACATCTTCTAATAGATGTGCATGATGGCCAGAGCCATTTTCCTGTGCAGAAATCCCTTCCTTGTTTAGAGTTTGTGTTTGGCCATTTTTTTTCTTCTTTATTTGAAAATTGAAAATTCATAGTCTTTTATATCTTGCCTTTTAAGGGAAAGGAAAAAACTCACTCCAACAACCAGAATATTCTCCCAGCGCCCTGAAAAGAGCAGCTCAGCCATGCACACCTCAGAAGGTTCATGCAGTGCTTTCCTAGGGCCATGCCATGGATTTGTCCTCTTCCATGGGGCTTCCTGGTACACTACAAAAATAGGTCAGTACTGATCTCTACCCATTCCATATCAGACAAGGAGATATAATTTGTTCTGTGCCTTAATAGGCACCAGGCTGTGGACTTTGAAAGGCAAGTGTTGATATTAAATTTTTAAGAGACTCCTCATAATGAAGCAGTACTAGTGACACAGATCTTCTAATCAGGCATTTAGTAATTTTGCTTTGCAGCTTGGAAAATGTATTTCATTTAAATTCACCTCCTAGGAGCTGTGTGTCAAGCAATTACTCTCAAGCAGAAGATTTCAAAGTCCAAGCAAATTAAATGGGCTCTGTTCTTAAAGTAATACTGCCCTCAAAGCATCATTACTGTTGTTAAGAAATAGCAAACCTGAAGGCACAATTTCTGTTCTCTCCTATGAATACAGGTGCAGTTCCTATTAATGTTACTGGCAATCAGCTGTGCACATTTACAGATTTAATACAGTCTCGCTGAGTGAGGAACACACCTGAACACTCACAGTTCTGAAAGAACACTACTGAAAAGGAGAGCTGAGTTCAATTTCCAGAATGCTGAGACTTCTGAATTAAATTCAAAATGTGATGGCCTATAATGCTATACATTCCAAATATGCCCTGATATCAGGTAAGTAAAATCAGGTTTTTTTGAGGAATAAACTCCTGAGGAAGAAGAACAACCTTGCAAGACATGGCACCAGCAAGCATTTGTCTTCCTTTGAGTTACTACTAAATGAATGTGCTTGTAAAGTGCAGTAAGCCTCCACATGTTGCTGAATTTTAGTATTAGGTTGCCTCCTCACTGGAATAGAAAGTAAATTCTTGATTTTGTGACATTTAAAAAACTTGTGGTCTTTTACAATCAGTCAGAACCGCTGCCCCAAATACAGACCAGCTTGGAGCCTGCAGATGGGTTTGATATCAACCCACCTGCTCAGGGAATTGATGGAGCCACCATCTCTAGAAGTGATTAAAAAATGTGTGGATATGACCCTTGAGGACATGGTTTGATGGTGAACATGGTGGTGGTGCTGAATTAATCATTGCACATGATGATCTCAAAGGTCTTTTCCAGCCTAAATTATTCTGTGATTCTATGATTCTATTTTCTATCACTATTTCCCATTCTTAGTTCCAGAGCTCTAGATACCCAAGGATCCAGAGGCATATGTACAGCAGAATAATGGAAAGGAGGTCAGCTGGCACTTCAGAAATTTCTTCTTTTCACTTATCTTTATTCACTGCCACTTGAAAGCTGTCAGAACCATCTAGAAGTGTCCAGATCACTTTTTAAACTCAGGCTCCCAGTCAGCTAAGTGGCACTGAAAATCTTATTCAAAGTGACTATTCCAAGTTGTCTTGGGTTTGCCCAGGAATGGTTAGTCTTGGAAGTGACTTATATTACAGGAAGTAATACACTTTGTTTCTTGAGAGACAGAGCTAGTGACTAGCTAGTTTTGAATATTAATAGGTATACAATCCAATTAAAAGTTGTTCTGCCTCCAGGAAAAAAACCAATATTTAAGAGAGAGACACCTGAAAAAAAACTCTTGTTCTGTTACTACCAGAGAAGCAGGTCCTCTGCTCTGGTAGGACTGGGCCCTTGCCCTCCGCCCCCCTCCCCCACCCTGAGAGGGAGGGGGGGGTTGGGGAAGGGGAGTTTAAAGCAGCAGTGCACTGAGCATGGGGGAGGACCTGGCCTGAGCTCTCCGGCTTGGATGCAGCTCGACAAACATTCCAACCACAGCGGGCAGGGGGCAGGCCAGCTCCATCCGACTCAGGCCGGGCCCTGCTCTATCACCCCGGGCTGGGCTGGCTTCGCAGAGCAAGGCCACTGAGACTCTGACTGCTTCTGTAGCCCAGCTCAGACTTTTTAAACAACCTAGCAAAAATCATGGGACTGTCGCAGAGGCCCGAGAAAGAGATTAACCCTTTCATTACCCAGATGAAACTTGCAGACACCCATCCTCCCCGGCACAGACAGAGAAAGAGTAAGGACACCTACAAAAACACACCATAAAAACTCGGAAAGTCAGTGAGAAAAGCAGAGCCGACACCTAGAGGGAGGAGCATGAGGAGTGCTTCAATGTGGAAGCTGAAAATTCTTCTGTGACGCCGTAGTTAGAACTAAGCTAAAATATTCCCTGTAATATATGAAGAAATAGTCCAAAGGGGAGATGTGACATTCTAAGTGCAGCCAGTGCAGCCAGTGAACCAAGGCACCTATGTAGAATTAAGTAGACACTAAAGTAATTGCAACCTAATGAGAAGTTTGAGAAGAGACAGAAAAGAAACTGTGATCCAGATCCCTTACCCCAGAAAATAGTCAAAGAAGACTTATGTTACGGTTAGCGTAGAAACACATAGTCACTGGATGATTATATGCAGGTGCTTTTATTGAGAGCACTCTCTGGGAATCAGAGGTTCAGACCCAAATCATGATCCCAACATGGATTTGGAATGGACACATTTTATACTCTTTCTTTACATAACTGTTGTACAATCATATGTTAATCATTAACTT
>VZTJ01005565.1:62394-113151 GCA_013397795.1 Orthonyx spaldingii | reverse complement strand
ATATATATATATATATTAGTAAAGAACTGATATTCCTTTTCCCACAACATTGCCTGAAAGCCCCCTTTATTTCAAAATCATACTAATTTGGAGGGAAGGGGATTACATTTCCTATTCCAAGGGAGGCTCCTGTCTTCCTTAGCAAACACCTGTCTTCAAACTAGGACAGATCTGCAGTATGAGAAGAGACAACAAAGTAAGTAAAGAGGGATACAAGACTGGGGTAAGGACCAAAAGGGATCCTATCTTGTATTGTATTTTCTACTCTTTGGGAGTTCTGCTCTAGGATGTGAATGATGACACAGACCAATAGCCAAGGCTCTGTGCATTCCAGCCATGGGCAGGATGCTGCAGTAATGAGAATGTCTGGTGAATCTATTCGTGTTCTGAGGCTGGAATTTATGGGAAGTTGTTATATTCGTTGAAATAATGAGGGGGAAGCAGTAGTAGAAAATGCTACAACTGCAACAAAAAGCTCACAAGAAGGCAAATAAGCCCCCCTGGAATTTACTTAGATTAACATGCTCACATTTAGGGGAGTAGATGCTTGTTAACAAATAAAACATTATTATGCCTATGTTTCTTGCTCTGATTGGCAAATTTCCTGATCTCTCTTGACTTTCAGTTCTGAAATAGACATTGTCAGGAACTAAAATGATTAAACTGTGTAATCTGTTTATTCAGATCATATGCTGAAAAATACCTTATTTCACACGTATCTACTGTAGTGTGATTCCAACAAAGACACCAAACAAAAGATGAGCTCTCAGATGAAGGAAGACAGTTTTCACCTTCTCTTGACAGCTGTCTGCAGCCTCAACTCTCCATTGATAAACTGCCATGTAAAAATTTATGTATTAAATTATTTTTGGCATTTGGTAGATATAAATCATATCTAGATTATGCTTCAAGAAATGCTGCAGCTGAATAGGATTGTGATATACTCTGTACAGGTTAATAAAATACATTTTCCCAGACACTCCTTAGCCTCAGCGTCTGATTTCTCCATAATCTACTTCCTGAGATCTTCCATCAGTATAATTAAATATGTCTGTGCTATTTCATGGTGCTAAGTCCACTTATACCAGCTGAAAACCTTCAATTGTTCAATTGGTCCACCAGCTACCTCACATTCTATCCATCTTTTGGGATACGTGAGAAATACAGATGTCCTGCATGAGAAAAGTTTGTACAACCCAATCCACCAACATTGTCAATATTGGCTACGGGTTGCTAATTAACTTGAGAAAAGTGAATGAGCTAATTAGCAGGGCAAACTAAATAGAATATCATTAGTTAGTCAATCAATGCTGGCTTCCACTAAGTGAATGAGTAATTTCCACACATTCTGGGTCACTGTCAACCTGTCAAATTTCCCATTGGACTTCCCTGTCTTAAACTCTTAAACTGAAATTACTCAACAGGGTGACCTGGTTCAACTTACTACTTGTACTCCCACAGATCACCAGTGGTTGCACTCTGGAAACCACTGAAACACCCTCAGTTGCTTCAGGCTGGTTTCTGTTTGCTTCACTGAGAAGAGAAAATGAGTATAGAATTCTTCCAGGTCTCAGGAAACGTGTAAAGTTTTTCAAAAAAATATCCTCTTTTAGGAAATTATTTATTGAGGTATAAAACTTGCAGCTATAAAGAAAACCTGCCAGAGGGACAAGCGACCTAGGGAAATGGCTTTAAATGGTCATAGAATCCCAGAATGGGTTGGAAAGAAACTTAAAGATCACTTAGCTCCAATCCCCTGCCATGGGCAGAGACATCTTCCACTATCTCAGGTTGCTCCAAGTCCCGTCCAGCCTGACCTTGGACACTTCCAGGGATCTAAGGGCAGCCACAGCTTCTGTGGGCACCCTGTGCCAGGGCCTCCCCACCCTCCCAGGGAACAATTCCTTCCTAAAGTCCCATCTAACCCTGCCCTCTAGCAGTTAAAGGCTATTTCTCCTCGTCCTGTCACTCCATTCCCTCGGCCCCAGTTCCTCTCCAGCTCTCCTGGAACCCCTTTAGGCTCTGAAAGGGCCTCTAAGGTCACCCTGGAGCATTCTCTTCTGCAGGTGAACACCCCCAGCTCTCCCAGCCTGGCTTCAGAGCAGAGGGGCTCCAGCACTTGGAGCATCTCCATGGCCTCCTCTGGACTCTCTCCAACAGATCCTTCTTAAGTTGAGCACCTCAGGGCTGGGGTAGCTCTGCAGGTAGGATCTCACCTGAGGGGCAGAGGGGCTGAATCCCCCCTCCCCTGCTGCTCACGCTGAGGTCTCAGCCCATGTGCTTGCCTTGTGTCTCATGTTAAATATCTTTGGCCTCCCTGGGCCTTTGGCCCAAGTGGGGCCATTGCCTGGAGCTGTTTGAGTGGTCCATCCATCAAATCCATGTCTCTCCAGTTTAGAGACCAGGATGTTATATGGGTCAGTGTCAAATGCGTTGCACAGTTCCCGGCAGATTACATGATCTGTTAACTGGCAGTTTCCCAAGACATTTTGAGTGTGGCAAAGTAAGTTTAAGATTATTGACATCAGACCCACTTTTCCTGCTTACCTTTCCTGTATTCCCCCAAACCAGGCTGCTGACGCCACCATGCTGCCAGGCTGTGGGCTGCAAACCCTTCTGCAGACAGGGAACTCTAGAAATAATAGCGCAACACAATATAATACAACAGGCAACCCCCAAAGAATATGCTCAAATATGCTCTCACTGCAAGGTCCACTGCCCAAACTCCAGTTCACTTACTTTAGCGCTTAAAGCCTTACCGGAATGTCTCAGCTCTCTAAAGGCTCTGATAGCTGCAAGTGTAAACATTGAGTTTCAGTCATGGCCCTTATCCTTTCACTGATAACATGTAATTGTTTATGGAACCCTCTTAATACTAAAATAACAACAAATACTCAGGTGGAGACGAGGGAAAATGATAATGCACCAAATGCTTGTAGTCTTGTCATTCTTTGATTTCAGAGCTTTTCTTATACAAGTTGACTAATATCCATCTTTAATGTCTGTGCCATGCAAAATCTCTTTCTACATGTGCATTCAGACATCACAAGCAGTGTTTTGGAAATGGAGCATTTCCATTAGTTTAGATAACATCATCAGATTCAGTGGAAGAGGATGACTGATCCATATAAATAGTGGTTGGAACAAGTGTGCATGATGAAGCATCTCTTACTGATTAGCAGATTTGCTCTTGTATATGGTATTTCCCAACATTCTTAATCAAGCCTTCTCCGGGTGATTCAAAGAAATTCTTGATTTTCATAAATAGGCTGTCAGGCAAACTTAGACCTGTGAGCTTTTAACCATTGGTTGGACCTTACATTCTCTTTCAGACATAAATCCTAATATGTAACACAACCCCCCACAAAACCCTCATAAAATCCCAGAGAAATGCTGTATTTTGCTATGGCAGCTTTTGCATTGTTCTTTGGAAAAAAAGCTGTTACCAGCATGTGAGGGTGTTGCATTCTGAGAGGGCACATGCTCCCTGTAGCCTGCTCTTCCCAAATCTGTGTCTTTGTGTGGTCCAGCAGAGAAATTTGCAGCTCTGCAGTAAATACAGGTGTTGGAAGTCATCTGAAATGCACTTTCCAACATGATGCCTTGTTTGGCTGCCATTTCAGAATTTCCAGTAACATTAAAAAGCATTGAATCACTGGGAAAACCAAAGAGAAAGCTTGAGATGCAGGAACTTTTCTCCACCAAGCACAATGAAGTAAGGGGAATTACAGTGTCAGTCAGTGGAGGCAAGAAGGTAGCAGGAAAACATCCTTCTGTGCATTTTGCATAAAATAGAAATGAGGCTTCATTCAAGCATTCCTGTTTCCGTAAACTGTTCCATTTGCAGGACATCCATCAAGAGTAATCTCTCCATAATGTTGTCTGCTACAGCAAATACCACTTTAGACACACAAGAAATCTTGGTTGCATTATACATAGGGAGTCAGTTGCTAATGATGATTAGAATTTGTATAAATAATCAATTAATAGTATATAAATGGCAAATATCTGGCAGAACTTGGAATCAGATCCTTAAAAATGTAATTTGTTGCCTTACATTGCAAGTTATCTCCATCACAGAGGGGATAACTGCACATGATGCTGACATGCAAATTTCAAAACCTTCAAATACGCATCTTTAATTAATAATTTAATTAAATGCAGATTTTTTTTTTTCAAATGCTTCAGCGAAAGAAAGATTATCTTCAAATATATCACTGCTCTTCTACAAGGACAATTTTTTATTTTTGCAAATAGTAATTGGATTCCTTGGAAGCAAGCAAGACTCCAGTACAGAAAGCAAAGATTAAGGCAATAAAATCCCATCACCTCTTTTGTCCATAAGAGACGTTTCACGTGGAACATCACAAATGGGCATTATCTCCTAATACCTACTGGAGGATTTCAGCTAGCCCAAGTGAAAAGACTAAGCACTGCGTCATTGCTATATTACATTTTTAAAGTATTAATCTCCTTTTGATTTATTGCTGATACCACTTCATATTGTCTCCACTCTTCCTGCAGGTGTATGCTGAGCACGGAGCATGTAGGCTCCAAAGAGCTCTGAAATGAAGCAGTGCTCAAAATAATGGGAATGCTTCTCCTAAAGTTACAGACTTGATTTATTAGAAATGGTTCAAACATTTTTTCCTAATTAATGTGAACAAAGTGCCTAACAAAGCTAGAATAATGTCTCTGGCTTGGACTCCACTGAGACCAATACTCATCCTTCACACTTCAAGGGGCAAAGCTGGGTAGGAGAAATGAGGGAGCATGGTTTTAGTCTCAGTGACAACATTTAAAAGGTCCATTTAATGTTGGTATGTGAGCCATGGCAGGTGAACAAGTTCTGGTTTTCCACTTAAATTGTAAATAAATCTTGAAATTGAGTTGAAAAAAATCTCACTACTATCTCACACCCATATTTCTCTTCACCTCCTAAGAGTCACTTTTAAAAATATATGCAATTATTTTCCCCAGCACTGCAAGAAATTTGTGCTTCTATTTTCTGACAGATAAAATGAGGTGTAGATTCAAGATTAATCTCTGGAAGTGAATTTTGGTGAGGTGTCTTAACAGTGGGAGTAATGTTACCCACTTTTAGCTTTCTGAAGTGTTCATGTCTGAAGGAGACGCTCTGAGGGGTAGATTGACTTCACAGATATCAATCATGGGATGTGTCTAAGCATAACACATATCTGACAGTTTTCGCTTCTCTTGTTTTTGCCTTTTTTTGCTACATTAAGCAACATCCCCATTCAGTGTACTGCCTCTGCCAAAGCCCATTCTGGGCTCACTCACTGTACATTTGTCAGGGTTGTGCATTGTATTCCAGCAGCCAACAGAACACCAAAGTCCTTCTGGAGATCTGGCTCAGAATGATTTGCCAACAGATGTGACCCATGTCATTGCCAGTGTCAGAATGAGGGTATCAGGAGACCTGGCTTCCAGTCCAAAAGCACAAAAATTACTCTTCAGAGAGATATCTAATGCTCAGAAAAATGTAGAATCCTTCCCCAAATTTGTATGTTCAGTCATTGTGGAGCCATATGTAAAAATCAGTCAACCACTCACACAGCAACTCCAAATGTTGAATGTGGTCCTGCATAATAAGGAGAGGGGAACAAGACAGTGCCTTCTTCCCCAGTGTTTGCCATCTGACTGCCACAGAAGACTTCCCAGGTAGAAGGAAAACTGCCAAATGCTGTGAAGGCAGAGCTTTATGCATCCCTTGTGAGAGACATAGTCTCAACTGCTTATCAATGCCACTCATGTTCTCAGATGTAGATTGATATACTAAAAACTGTGCACATCAGTTTCCTTCCGTCTAGGCTCAAGCCATGTCCCAAAAGCAGATTTCTTTCCAAATATCTGAAACAACTTAGGTCAAATGATGAGAAACTTTGCCAAAACACTTTTGCTAGTGAAGCAAAAGAACACTTACTCCAAAACAGGCCTTCTGGCTTGGCATTTGATGGCACAAACAGTATGGTAAGTATTGGAATTTCGGGTTTGCTAGAAGGAATGTCTCAAAACTGTGAAGCTGTTTTTGTCATCCTGCCAGTGACATGTGAGGAAAACACCTTGTCTGAAAGCAAACAGGGAAGTGTTTGAAAGTGCAGATAACAAGGCTGAGATACGTTTGTTGTGTGTGTCACACTGGTAGATCACTGGCAGAGTTTGACACTCCTCTTCCATAAGTTATTTTTGGAAAACCCCCTGCATTTTCAGATCTTTACCCAAAGAACAGCAGGATTGCCAATGCTAATGCAGACACTGAACGTCTTGCTCTCTTGACATCCAGTTCAATCTTGCTGTCAACATGACTTGGTCAAGTTGGCATCACTGGCAATAATTTACCAAAGTCTACTGAATCACCTTTTAACTTCCTTACATGCACAAGTCAACTCATTAGGAAAAAAAAAATAAAATCAGTTGCACTGAATGTATTCATATGGTATTTTTCCTTTCCCTTGGTTCTAGTTAAAAGCAAGTATAACTCTTAATGGTACACATTTGTAAGAAAGCTGCAGGAAGTCAGATAGAAAATGATTGACTAACAAGGAAGACTAATGATACCAGTAGCTGTAAAATGTATAATAAACTAAGGAATTGCTATTTGATAGAGCCTTGCATGCATACATTCATACAAACATAGTTCTTCCAGTCACACTTAGGGATGTAAGCTGTCATTATGGTAAAGTGTTAAAATGCTGTGTAAAATTTCCTTAAACAATGTGACTCTGCAGTCCTGATGGGGCTGCAGGAGGAGTAGTTGAATGTTTTGGCAGGTAAGCACATTAAATGTAGGTCTGAAGGCTGTCTTTACTGAAAACAATTAGAATATGACTTCTAGGTCTGGGGAAAAATCCAACTTTAAAATATGATCTTTTCTACATGAAGATTGAGATTTCATTTAAGATTTTTTAAAGTTCTGTTTAATGTGCAAATAGGACCACAACCCCCACACCAAAACCAGACTGAACTCACTTATTGAGGAATGTTTGACAAATTCATCCCTTTTTAGTAGTGAATGAGCAGTGGACAGGTTTCAATTTTTACAGACATCTTCTTTATTCAAACCCCTATAGTGAAAGGTTTATTACAATGTATGTCTGCCTACAGCTTGTTCATGTGTGAGTACCTAGGTTGTTTTTAAAGTGATCAACCTTTCACTATTCACTCTGTGGTGTGACTGAAACTGGCAATATTTTAAAAAGAAATTTCCAATTCTTATTTGCTACCAATTCAGTCAAAACTGTGTTTGTATCAAAACTGATACAAGATAGATCTGCATCCACTCCTCTTTTGAGAAATTTAATCTCTGGGTTCAAGTAGTAGGTCCTTGTTCTGACATTGTAAAATGGGGTTCTATCACACACCAAATGAACTTCTCAAAGTCTTTGCAAAGAGAGTCCAAGTTTAAACTTAAATGTTTATATGAATTAATGTCTGAAAGCCCTGTTTCCTGCTATTATTATTGCAAGCAGAAATTTGTGTGTAGAGTCAGTCAGAAAGTTGATAGAAAGAGACAGAGTGCTTAAAGATGTAACCCTCCCTTTACTGCTGCTTCAGGTGTGATTTATCTTGCCCAGTATTAAACCACAGTTAGCAGCTAGTTAGTTTCTGAGTTGACCTAATCCCAGAATTTCCTTTGTGCAAAAGTCATCACAGTTATCAAACTTAGAAATATTTTTTTCTCACAGAATTAACCAAATACTCATTCAAAACAATGATTAACCCACAGTTCTTGAATGTAAAGCCTCACCAAAATTCAGATATGTATGTATCAAACACACATATGGTAATCTTTTATGTTATTGACATGAGAATTGAGTCAAATGGGTAATTGAAAAAGGTAATTTACAGTCTGGCATCTTGACTTGAAAGCTTTATTTTATTAACATGCACCAAGAGAGTAATCAATTTAGTGGTGACGCAGAGCTAATAATTCTACAGAAGTTTTATAATGTCTTTATGCTTTAGCATGGAGTTTTGTCCTTGCTTTGTATAATGGGAGGTATTTATTCCATCTACACATTTTCTTTTCAACGCTTGATTCATTGAATCACAAAAGAAATACAAAGTGGATCAACAAGCAAGTGAATAATTGTAAGCCACTAGGTTACTTTCTGATGCTTATTGCAGCTTCCTTTTAAACCTAGTTCTGAATCTCATGAACAAATTCCTTCCCTGTATGGTATTTTCTTCCCTTAAGTGCCTTAATCTGTCAAGACCCTCTTTTCTAGTCATATAATTACAATGATTAGGCTTTTCCAGATCCATTCTCACTCAGGAACACAGTACTATGTGTAACCTTTCAGCAGTGCTTTCATGAAAACAAAGGCAGATGATATGTTTTGTGAGGCAAATTACAAATGAAAGAACTTCGTGTACTTCTGGCATCAGTTCAGGTTTTCTTTATAACAGTGTTCAGAAGGATATTTAGGTAACACATTTGGAATCAAGCAGAGTGAAATGCAGTGGGCATGTCAAAGGCTCAGTCTCATGATAAGGCAGGTTGCCATGCATTGTTTACAAATATCCCAGATGTTCTTGATCTTACCTTGAATTTGCTTTGAAAGCCCAAGACCATCCATGTCTATTTTGTTTCTCCCCAGTCTGTGCAATATGAACTAATAATATGAGGGGAAATATTTTCAAATTAACAAATATGTGGTAAAGATTGACTGTGCCAGCTAAAGGAGAGGCCCACATTTATTGTTCTCTTTACACATCTTCAGAAGAAAATAATGCAAATGCTGGACAAGAACCAGAGGAGCTCTAAGGGTAGTTCAGAAGGTGCCTAAGCATGTTCATACACAGGGTCACTAGCAAAAATAAAAGAAAAATGAACTAAGGTGGCTGGAACAAGGTTGTGTCCATGACCTTCTTTAAAAATGAGTCACTACTTTCACAGCTGGTTGCTGCTATGAGCTGGGCAGGATATTCCAGTGTACAACTTCTATTTCTTTCTAATTATAATTTTAATTCTCATTTTGGACTACTGCTACTACTACTATTACTATAAAAATTAAACATTAATTTGTGAAGAAGTTTGGTTTGATTTTGAATTTAGTTTTTGTAAAATGGAAATATGAAATCAAAAGTAATTTCAAAATGGAAGGTTTTACTCTTCCATTCTACAAGCAACAAAATAAAACATTCTGTAGTGGTTTGAGTTCGCACGCTTGAGTTTCTGGCTAAACACCAGCACACCTACCAGATTTTATTCAAATTTGCTATAAGATAAGGATTAGGAGTAGGTAAAGCACATTCAAATTTTAAAGAATATAAAGAAAGTTTATTAACAGACCTAAAAGGAAGGGAAAAAAAATTAAGAACCAGAACAAAACTTTCAGAACACTTCTGCTCCTCCCATCACTCCATTTCTTTCCCAATGACAATACAAAAAGCAACACTTCAACTTTCAGTCAGTTTACCACCTCTAAATTAGTCTTTTCTCAGTTCATTTAGGGAGAGAAGTTTCCTCCTGCTTTACCATGTTGACTTTTTCACAAGAAATACTGTTCTTATGGTTTTCAGCCTCACAACTAGAAGCCACCCAGTAGGAAAAAAAAAATCTGCTTGTTGTGGAAAATCCCTCCCACACCAGTAGCCTTCCCACAGCCACTACGGTGGGTTATGACGGCTCATGGGGTATTCTTTTAAGGATGAGTGGTTCTACTACAGCAGCAAAGAAATCTCCTTTCTCCATGACTGGCACTATAAGTCCT
Organism: Orthonyx spaldingii; assembly: GCA_013397795.1. Classification (NCBI taxonomy): domain Eukaryota; kingdom Metazoa; phylum Chordata; class Aves; order Passeriformes; family Orthonychidae; genus Orthonyx; species Orthonyx spaldingii. The sequence continues at coordinate 103,414 of VZTJ01005565.1, read as the reverse complement.
CTTTGACCATTCCCCAGTGCAAGGGATCTGGATCACAGCTTCTTCTCTGTCTCTGCTCAAACTTCTCATCAGGCTGCAATTACTTCAGTATCTACTTATCTCTACACAGGCGCCTTGGTTCACTGGCTGCACTGGCTGCAAGTAGTACATCACATCCCTGCTTTGGACCATTTCCTCATATATTACAGGGAATATTTTAGCTTAGCCCCAACCATGGTTTCACAGCAGAATTTTCAGCTTCCACATTGAAGCACTCCTCATGCTCCTCCCTCTAGGTGTCGGCTCTGCTTCTCTCACTTTCCAAGTCTCTATGCTGTGTTTCCGTAGGTGTCCTTACTCTTTCTCTGTCTGTGCAGGGGAGGGTGGGGGTCTGCAAGTTTCATCTGGGTAATGAAAGGGTTAATCTCTTTCTCGGGCCTCTGCGACAGTCCCATGATCTTTGCCAGGTTGTTTAAGAAGTCTGAGCCAGGCTGCAGAAGCAGTCAAGAGTCTTATTAGCCTCGCTCTGCGAAGCTGGCCTGGCCTGGTGGGGCCGGCCTGGCCCAGAGCAATGGAGCAGGGCCCGGCCTGAGTCGGATGGAGCCGGCCCAGCCCCTGCCCGCTGTGGCTGGAATGTTCGCTGAGCTGCATCCAAGCCCGAGAGCTCAGGCCAGGTCCTCCCCCATGCTCAGCTGCACTGCTGCACCACGCCCCCCACCCCGCCCCAGAGCGGGGGGAGGAGGGCAAGGGCCCAGTCTTGCCAGAGAGAAGCAGAGGACCTGCTTTTCTGGCAGCAACAGAACAGGAAAAAGGGGTTTTCCTCAGGTGTCTCTCTCTTAAATATGTTTTTTTCCTGACGGTGGAACAAATTTTAATTGGATTGTATACTTATCAATACTCAAAACTAGCTGGTCACTGGCTCTGTCTCTCAGGAAGCAAGGTGCACTGCTTCCTGCAAAATAGGTCACTTTGCAGACTGACTCTTCCTGGGCAAACCCAGGACACATTCACATCACTTGGTTGGAAAGTGCTTCTTGAAGTAAACAAAACATCATTAAAAAATCTCTCTCAAAATTTTTGCATTTGACAAACCATACTTTCCTCCAACCAGGGAAGACTTTACCCAAAATATTTCCAATTCAGGCAATCACAATCAACATCACTATTTTGTTCCTGGCCTAGAATTTAGCAACAAACCATATTGTTATAAAGTTAGAACTTAAAAGGACTTATGAGAGATTTCAGTCCCCATTCTTCTGAACCTCTTTCTCTAAGGAAGCCTCCAATTATTCAGCAGATAAGATCGACCAAATTTTGAAAAGATTTTATACAGACCAAAGTATGAGAAACTCTGCTAAATTGTAGATATATTTTACTTGAGACTTTGGCAGAGTGGTTTAGGTAGGGCTTTTTAAAAAAAGAGTGGATAAATAAAGAAAATGAGACATTTTTAGAAACATGATTTTCTCAATATTTCAAAGCATGCAATACTTTGACTACTGATAGAATATATTATGGCAGCTATTTCCTTTGTAAATGAGGGAATTAAAGCGAAAGATCACCTTTGATATTTACATTTCTATTTATTTACTGGTAAATACAACTATTAAATGTGTTATATTCAGGAAATAATATATGCTGGACAAGGCTTTCATGTTGATGCTTTCCTACCACCATTTGGCACAGTAGTGGTCTTCCTTAAGGTGCTTTTGCTTTCACTACAGCCAGTGAAAATTTATCACTTGCATACACACTGTTGCTGATATATGAGTGGTGTCTCCATAGTCTAAGAAAGGAAGCTCTTCTGGGTTATGAAATATTACAGTTCCAGTCAAAAGAGCTGTACTTTGTTGCTGTCATTTGTTACATTAAAATACATCTCATACGCATGAAGAAACAAAAAGTTTCTTTGCTCTTTTCCAAACCTGTGAAACTTTGAATCCCAAAAGCTTTGCCTCAAATTACTGCCTGAACAGAAACCTTCAACTTCTGCTTTCTCTAGTAGAGTTTATTCTTGTTCTCTTGATTATTATTTCAGCAATTTAATCCTTCTTACCATCAGCAGCAGTGAATGTAAGGCTTCTGTGTGCCCCTAAAATTATATTACCTTCATCGTCTGTGCTTTTCTATATATCCAAGTCACTTTTATTAAGTCAGTCTCCAGTGCAAGCTCTACAATGCATCGGGAAACAGATGCTTTGAGTGTCTGTACAATAGTTATTGGGGTATTCTGTTTATTTTAATGGGACCCTGGATCCCTGTAACTGCAAGGAACATTCACACATTTACAAAAGATTTTATAATGCATTCCAATGACAAACCATAAGCAGATTCAGCTCTTCTGCACTCATGCAATAGCGAAATGTTTAAGGCTAGAATCTGGAGACACAACTGAATGATTCAGCCCCATGAGAAAAGGTTTCACTTCTCAGGAGAGCCTGAGATTTGACATGGGCTTAGAAAAAGCTTTAACTATTAACAAACTTCTCATCAGAAAATGCTCACCTCATTCCTTTCAGAAGGGAAAGATAAAAATAGTTGACCATTCCTATTTTCCTGAAATGGTCCCCACACTCTCATTTTTGTATTTACTTTCACTGCCTCAGCCTGAGAAGAGCAACACATACATACTGAGTTAACAAGATAAAGGGAAAGATTTTTAGCAGTAGAAGAGATAAATGCAGTGGGTAAAATACTCAAAGGTATTATTCTAGAAGAAAATATGACTAAGCAGTCACTGCACACAAAGTTTTTACGGCCTTATTGAAACAAACTCTGATTGAGCTGAGTGGGAAGTAGATGTAGAAACAGAGAACAGGAATTTTCAAAGATGTGTGCAAAGCATTCCTCTCAAGATTCTCACAGGCTGTACTGGTCCTAACCCAGCCTTTCCTCTTGCAGTAGTTTCTGCGGCTAGCAGTGCCCTCTGTCCTCATCCACACTGAGGTGACACTGCTGCCTCAGCTTTGTCTTGACAGGGCAGGGATCATCAAGAGCCCAACTCTTTATCACTGATTTCACAGTTATTTTCCATCAAAAACACAATCCTGCCTCCTTCACTTTGCTGTTCCTTCCCCTCAGTCCTGTCATGGAAGTGCTCATGCAGACTTGGACTGGGCCATTATAAGGAGCTGATCTTTCTGAAAATAAGAGATCTCTGATTTGAGTAATAAAGTGGCTGCTACTGCCAGCAGCAGTAAAGCCCTGGGAATGAGCAAGCAGAGAAAGGAGAGATGCTGGGGGTGCCTCTTCCAGTAGTGATATGGATTTTTGCTGGACTGGGCAACTACAGACTTAAGTGTGGGTGAAAAAATGCTATCGGAATGAATGACTCCTTGGGGAATTATTTGGGCCTTCACAGGATGGCTAGAACAAAAGGGCCTAACCTGAAAAACTGCTTTCAGCTCCCTTTGGTGAAAGAAAATAATGTAATATCTGGGGGGAAGGCAAATAACAGTTATTTCAGCTCCCAATTAATCATCACCTACATTATTGACTCCCCCCAGTCACATATAAATAAAATAATCTCTTTTTCCTCCTTACCTTTTTGAACTCTCGCCTCTTACAGGCAACACAGAGACCCTCCTACCACAATATCGCATATTTAACACCTCCTCAGTTACATGAACAATAAACGTAATCAAATTTATTCTCCTGGGCTGCCCCTCCCTCTCATTTAGGACTAAGGATGTCAATGGTTCTTGATACTTTTGCCAAACAAACAGCACTTTGCAAATCTGAGATAGAAAACTTTGAACTCCTGAACATTTGTTTTGATGGAAAGTGTTAACAATCACAGCAGACCATGGAAAGCAACACCACAAAAAATAAACATGAATGGCAGGAAAGAGAAGGAAAAATACCCTCCTGTGTGATGCCTTCATTGGCTTTGCAAAAACTTGCACTTGATATGTGAAGAGCTCTGTCTGAAACCATTAATAACAAAAACAATCACTAAATGAAACAGCATCCTTGCAAGCAGCCATCCATAAAAAGAAAACCAGTTAATTAAACAAACCACAAGCTATCTACAGACTGTCTCTCACACTTTAAAGTCCTCAGTGCAGAAAAGAGAAGAAAAAAAATCTCATCAAATGATATAATCATAGCAACCCCAAAATAACTCACACATATTTCCAGATAAATCACTTCTGAAATACTAAGTGCCTAGAAAAGCTTGGAGGGAAATTGCACCTCAGCTGCAATTCATGCTTCTTGGAAGGGCTTTGGAGAATACTGGATCTTCTATCTGTTCACTAAATGTTTATTCCTATTCCTTAAATTGTCAGTTTTTAATATAAAACTTTAATTAATCTCTGGATTCATTTCACTTAATGTTGCAGGGCCATTTCACTATGTCTCAGAAGGCACTTAACTGGAATTGAAGGCTCAGGGTTAGAAACACAACATTTTTCCCTTGCCAAAACTTTCCAAAGCTTTCTGGGAAGGGCCAGGAGCCCCATGTGAACCCGGGAATTGGCTGTGTGAGGACGGGTAAAGGCACTGCTGACCCCGTGCACATTATTGCCCTGATGGAACAGATAGCAGTGAGTTAATGGAACTGGATGTGCACTAATTTTTCTGAGATTATGCACAGCAATGAGACACTTCCTTCAGCTTCTGTGGGTCACGGCAGCTGGTAGGAGCCTTAGCAGTGTCATTCCATTATAAGGCTATTATTGATCCAGAATCTAATTTGAAAATCAATTTGGATTGGAATCAGAACCCAATATGACAATGATTTCAGAGAGGATAAGAGATAATTTACTCTTTTGGGTGCCAGAAATCAATTTTTGTTTTTCTGTACTGACCCAATAGCCAAAAATGAAAGGTGGGAAAAAGGAAAAAACAAAAGACCTGAGGATAACGTGCAAATAAAGGATTACACTAATCCAATCTGGAGGTGATAAAAGTGTAAACCCGGCTGCAAATCCATCTGAGGTAAACCAACATTTAATCCCAGCTAAATATCTCTGATAATGGCAAAAAGACTTTATGTTATTTTTGATGCATTTGGCTAATACAAAATACAGCTTTGAATTCAAAGCAACTCCTTGCATTTCTCACATATTTCTTTGTGGCAGTCAACACCTGGGAAGTTTATGTGGGGCTCTGGAGAGCCAGCACTGCTGTTTGTATTCCAGCTGTGGTGGACATGTGGGCACATCTGCATTAAAGGGCTGAGATCCAGACTTGCCCGGGCTCCCAGGAGTCAATGCTTTCATTGTGAGGTGCCACAATGATTTTGTCCTCATCCCCACACATCCAGTCTCTTCCCAGAGAAAGGGAGGATGCCCAGCTGGCTGGCAGACCTCCACCTTGCTTTGCTGTGTGCATCCCAACCCCTTTGCACCAGGAGCAAGGAGTTCCAGGTGTGCACCACGAGGGGTCTGGTCCTGAACTCACCTGAGTATCAGAGCAAAGACATCTGACAACACACAGGCATGGCACAGCACCTGCTGCTGTCGCCTCAGCATCAGCACATAGGGAGACAGTGCATGTTGGGGCCTCTCCTGCCCCAGGGAGGGCAGGAGAAACAGGCAAGAGGGGGCGTGGAACACTGAAGTGGTTGGCAGAACTGAGAATTCTCTGCTCTCTCCAGGGCTGGTCCTTAAACCCTTTTCACTTATTATTAAGTGCAGATGTACTGCAGAGATGCAAGACTTAGTTATCTACAGAGAAACTGGAAAGGGATTTTTTTTCCCCCTTCTCCTCCAGACAATCTGCAGTGGAATCACTTTTATTCAGATTTGGCTGTAACTGGAGTGAGGCTCTCACTGAATCTAATTTCAGCTGGAACTAATCATAGGGGGAAAAGGTCATAAATGTAAGATGGCTGCATAACTATGTTGGAAGAATATTGACATCTTATAGTATTAACTCTGCTCCTGTAAAGGCCATAAATACTTAGAATAAAAGCAGCCATTAAGAGACAGAAAAAATTGTACCTATTTCATTTTATTAGAGAGTGAAAATGAGGGAGGGAAAAACCTCTAAAGGGAGATTTAATAGCATACATTCAAGAAGTGTTGCATAGACACACATGCACACACACACACAAATAAATGAAGAAATAGAGATCAGCTCTCTCAGGTGAAATCCTGAGCCGTACTGCAAACAGCCATCACTGGGCTGAGCCCTATTCAAAAGTTAACAGGAAAAATACAACACAAACAGCCACATGGAATTGCCAAGGCTGATAACCAAGCTAGAGCAGGCAGCACTGATTCCACAAGATCATAGCACATGTGGATGCTTCCCTTCCCTTTTGTTCCCACCAGAGAAGGAAACCAGCACGTGTGACAGGGAGGGATGAGCCCAGACTTCACGGAAACTGTCCTGATTCACCTCTCACCTGAGTCTCAGAGGCTTCAGGACTTTCCCCGTGAGCAAACTCACAGGCAGACCCAGTCAGGACTCCTCACTGGGAATCTTCTTGCTATGTGTTTCATGGACTTCCCTGATGGATTTACTGAATGAAGAACTTCAGAATTTTCTCTCTACATACATCTTCTCGTAATCAGCACACCACCACCACAAGCAGAATAACTTACAAATGAGAGTAAATTATGCACACAGCCTAAATTAGTCTGCTGTGGTGCTTAGACGACAGAAGTTTAATACCTAAACTGGTTGCATGGTCTGCTTTAGCCCCAAAGCTGAACTGCAGGGATGACCCGAATCAAATTAAAAACCACAGAAACTTTCCAGACATCTCGTGATGAGCTGCACTGCAAGGAACCTCCAGAGGCTCTGGAAGCAGTTGAAAGGCATTGCTGAAACATCAACTGAAATAAGTCAGTAATTAATTTTTTTTCTCTGTCTCTCTCAGCAACCCCACAACCAGGGTCTGAATCAGAACATTGCGCAGTTGGTGACTCTGCAGGGTCTCCATCAAAGCTGTGCGTCACAGCAGCAAAGGTTCAGCCTCAGTCACATTGTTTTATGCGACTTTATTCTCCCCTCTCTTCAGACTGAAGCAAATTCCTACTAAGTTGATGGAGGTGCGTGAAGAGGTGAAGAAATATTTGCCTGTTCTGTCTGCCTTTGGCACAGCAGTGTCTTCCTAATGGTGTTTATTGCTCCAACTGTATCGGTGGAGAATCCTGCTCTCTTCTGGGTCACTTCCCACCACTGAATTCCTACAATGATCTCTGGTTTGCTGCCTTTCAAGTGAGTACTTCTCAGTCACTATCTACTGCCATCAGCTGAGCTCATTTACGTTTTGTCTCTGCTGTGGCCACAAGGAAGAGAAGAACTGGTCCTTTCCCCAGAACACATTTAATAAAAAGAAAGCAGACAATGAACAGATTTTCAGAAGTACTCACAACAGACTCAGGAACCAGATCACCATAAAATAAATGCTAGAAAAAATGGGAAGTCAAGACCAAACCCTTCATCATGAGAAGGAAGAAAGCATTTTGATCCATACTCTGCTCTCCGGTCATTATTCTACTTGCTGGAACACTAGTTCTTCAAATTGTTTTTAATTAGACGGCCTGGAAATAAATATACACCCCTATTAGCATGCTTTCAGGGTGAATACAAAGGGTACTCACTTCCATTCCAGTCAAGACACCATTCCAAGGTAATTTATACTCCCATTATAGGCTGTTGCCTTTCCTATGTAAATTTGTAATCAAATATTCTAAACAGTTGATGATAAATACCTTTGGTAACCACTGCTTGCAGTCATTCCACAGCCACAGGGCCTCAGGAGTCAGGCAGGAGCACTCACAACGTGTGGAAAGGCACAGGAACAGCCCACACAGGTACTCTGCCATGCTATTAAATCTTCTAACAACTTTGGGATACATGAACCCACCCTATGTCAAACTGGTGACAAATTTTTTTTCCATGCCTAATTTAGCAAACTTCCCTGTCATTATATAATATATTAGGACAAAAGGAGCATTAATTAACTTACTAAATTTTTGATCAGATGTTGCAATGATAGCTTACCATTTTACTAATCTGTTCCAGAGTGAATTTTTAAGAAATGTTTCAGAGTGAACCAACAAGTTAATACAATAATTATAATCCTTTCACATGATTCCAGTATTTTGCATCACTCTGTGTTGTTTAAACATCCTTTCAGTGCAACAGTCCAAGGGAGAAGTATTTTTCCTACACACAGAAAGTCCTTTACTGATACACTTTCAATTAGTTCATGTACATCCCTAAAGACTTACTTTTCATTTAATTTTTGAACAAATCACTTGCTTGAGATTCCAGGCTTGGACATCCACAGACTGTTTGAAATGTGATGAGTACTGTTTAAAAATTCACTTGGATGGGAAAACTGAAGAGAATCTGGTGAGTTAAACTGTTCTCTCGCAGCTGTACTAATCTAGACTTAGGGTAGGACAGACTTCAGGAATATTAGGATGCCAAACCCTGGAAAACTCATACTGAGCATATCTGGGCATTACAGAGTTCCACAGAAACAAAAAAGGAAGAAAGAGATTGCCTTTTCTAATGGCACAATACAATTTGTGCAGAACTGCTGTCCACATTTGATACTTCTCACTCGTGACTCTTTGCCTCTGCATGCATTGCCACTCTTTTAAAATTCCAGCCTTAATGAAATAGTAAACTTCAGAAAAGATTGAGCTGAAACATACAGCAGGAATACAGAATGAGGACAGGTGATTGATCTTTGAGTGGATATCCAACAGTGCACTGAAATTCTCAGGCTGGTTCTTCTTTATTTCAAAATGGTTTTGATTCAGAGGGATTTTATAGCAGCTAAATCATGCAGTTGGCACAGACCGTGCAAGATTTTCAGCATGTTATGCTCTGAAAGATGTCACATTTGGCAGAGGCAGCAAAGCTTCATGAATTTATTGTTGTTTTCCATTGAACACCAAAATCCAGGGCATCAAACGACGATACAGCACACGTTTCCACGCTGTGGTGTGGAGTCATCTGCCCTCCTGACCAACACAAACCTCTGGGGGATGCTGTGAAGTGCCAGATGGGACATGAGGCCAAAGCAGGGGATCTGTGCAGAGCAGGGGGGGACTGTGGCATGCTCAGACCCTGGGGATAAAGTGCACCTCAGCAACGCAACTGATTTGCAAACCCATGCTCTAAAGAGATGCACTACAAGGCTGCTTCCAAGATAATAACATTCCTTTTGGGAGTGCTTTCAGAGTCTGTAGGACTTCTCAGAAATGCCAAATTACAGATATTTTTAAGCATTCCCAGAATCAGAACCATGTATTGGGTGTTTAATTATTTCACCTATTTATTATGGACAATTGCCTTTCTCAGGGTGACCAATATGCAGTTTAATTGAAATTTCATCTTGAACACATTGCTAATTAAATCTGTACAAAGATGTCTAGAGGCACATGGAGTAAGATAAAAATCTTACCTTTATGTTTTTTCTGTCCTAAGCTCTCAATGAAGCACACAAGCTGAAATTTCACCACAACTTATTAATCACTACTAAATTCCAAGTGAAAGACAGTCCATTTTCATTCAAAACTAGAGCAGAAAAAATTGTGACTAGAAAAAAATTAGAATGGCTACTTTAACACCATTTTTCTTTTCCACTCAGCTTGAGCTAATAGAAAATATTGCAGAGAATGCTTGAAAACTATACAATGATATATTCAAAAAACAAAATAAAAAGCCACTTGCACATAGACCAAGACATTCTATGTAAACAATCAACAGGAAAAACTCTTTGAAAATTTATCAGGAATCCTCTGAAATGGATATAAGACACAGCTGCCCTCTTATTATTTCCGATGAATCCACAAACTCAGGAAAGAAAAAAAAGCTGTCTTTTAGATTCTGGAAGCCTCTTCCTTTAATAATTAATGTTGGAGGCTATGAAAGATGTTTAAGAAGCTTTTGCTTCTGTTTTCCAATTCTAAATATCTAGTCAGGAATTCAGTACCTTGGCAAGTACATGGCCACCACCTAAGCAGCTGCACTGTGAGAAACTACTGCAAGAAAGTTCAAAAGAGTGCTCTGACCCTCAGTTTAACCTTGCAAAGAGTCTCTTCTCCCTGCTGCTGGATATACAAAAACAGCATTAATAGAGTTCAGGGTGTGCAATTTCTCTGTGCATCAAGAGCATTAGGAAGGTTTTACTATGTACATCACAAGTAAGTAAAGCATATCCCACATCCAAGTTTCTCATTATGGGAGATATTATATTAGATTGTTATTCACCACAGGAGAATGTCACACTTTCCTGTGTACTCTAGTTCAGCACTTTTCTAATTTCACGGACCTCAATTTACATTTGTCAGTGTCTGAAGTTGGATGATATTGGTCTACTCAGGCAATGAGTTGAAGGGGAGAGAGGGCTTTCACCTTTTGGGCAGTACCATACTTTGATGATGCATAAATAAAGCACAGCATGAGTGTGTCAGCAAAAAATGGATGTCCCAAAGCCCTTTGATGCAAAGGATGATGTTTGTTAGAAACAGAAGGTTAAATATGTAGAAACTGTGAGACTGAAGAGTTGATGTGGAGAAAATCTGGCTCACTCTTAGCACAAGTCCACCTTGTCTTTCACTGTGAGCGTGCAGACATGGAGATTTCAATAGATTACCAATGCTGATTAGTGAATGTATATGGAAATTATATTTACAAGCTCAGTGATATGAACCCTAAAGAACTGGTATTGCTAGTGGCCGTGATTCAAAGACCTGCTAGTTGTTTTTTTCATTACTCTAATGAGATTCAGATGAACCCCCCAGGAGTTAATCTCCCATAAAGGGACAGCTGTGTTACCTCCACTTACAGGTTCACACTTCCAGAGCAACTACACATTGCTACCTGTTAATTCAGACTAGGAGAATTTACCAAATAATTTGTTCTAAGCATTCAGAAACATTTTCCTAAATCTGAATGACAGAGTTAAGATAAAAATCCTTGGCTGCTTAATGCAATTTATCCAATGATGACCTTGACAGTGTTTCAGAACTTTTTGCTGATTTCTGATGCAGCTTCATTGACATATGTGGCTGCAGTTTAGACTCAGCTGAGGTTACACATCATCTTCCTCAGGCATTTCTACAAACTCATCCTTATGTACCCTCACAAGCCTTTCTGTTTGGGCTTTGCCAGTAGTTTGAATGAGCCCCAAAGTTCAACATCAGAGTTGACATGCCCAAAAAATCAGTCACACATCATGGGTGAGCTGCCCAACAGCTCAAAGCACCAGATCTTGAGCAAACAGTTGTAACCTTCACATTTCAGCTTTTTTTCAGTCTAACAAATAAAAAAAGATTTGTACTTACACACCACATTTTTCACTTATTGCACAGCAATACAGACTTTGCAAAAGGAAGCAAAATTTTAAACCAGAAACAAAAGTACGGAAAATAGTGAAGCTTTGAGGGAGAACAATTAATTCAATAAACTCAAACTGCCAAACAAACCCCTGAAGTGTTAAAACAAGGCATTTGAATAGTAACAATTGTTAAAATGAGCTCTGAAATCTCCATGCAACATGAGATTTTTATTGGCAAACAATTAAATCTCTCTTTAAGTGCACTTTCTCTGTAAAACCTAATTTATAATCTTATCAGGCATGTCTCTCAGAAGAATTTGCTACTAGTCTGTGTCTTTATCTGCACAATGCAGAATACTAACAATTGTCTTGTATGTTTGGTTCCAATGTCAAAGACTGAAATTCCAATTTAAGGTTCTGTCTACTTTCAGAAATTGATATTATTTTTAAAGTGCTGTCACTTTTGTTCACTTGGTGTGTCAGACAAACAAAATGTAAGAATAAAACAGCCTGTGTGAATGGTAAGAAAAGAGGATACGGGTGGTGTCTGCTGTTCTATAATTTTCCTGGTACCTTCCAGGGCCCTATCTTGTTTCAGCTCTACTCTTTAGAATTTAAGTTTTGCAATGAACGTTAACGTAAAGGAAGTTAGAGCAGGATAGAATTAGCAGCATGCACTCTGGGTGTGTGTCGGGGTTGCTCAGCCCACCCCGGAACGTTGGTGGGATAACTCAGCTGTATAAGACCACCCCTTGGAAAACAAAGTGGTTTCTCGCTGAGTTACCTTACCTGGATATGTTAATCGTAACCTGTCCCCTGACCCTATCACTTGCTCTCTCTGTATCCCCCCGCCTCTTTCTCCTCCCCTGTGCCCCTTGCCCCCTGGCCAGACCCTATAACAAGGGTCTGCCAAGGCCATTCGATCTCTTTTGCCACTGGACCCCTTCAGGAATAAAATGCTTCTGGAACTCCATGCGACTGAGCCCTCTGATTAACCCTGGTAACGCTCGAGCCATCCAGCTGGGGGGAGGTGAATACCTGCCAGAACATTGGCTGGGGTAGAGGACAGAATTATCTGCTCCAGTACCTGGNCCTCCCCCCCGGGACAGCGTTAGATGTGTTGCATTGAGCCAGGAGTTTTACAGCCTGAGGTGGATCTGCCAACGCCCAATATGGCTGTCCTGTGCCCTGCCCCATTCTGAGCTCTCTACCATGGGTTTGTCTGGAAATCTGAAACAGCTGAACATTTCCTACCCATAGACCTACACCACAGTGTGCATTTCTAGAATAATAGATAACAATTTCAATCAAACTGTTTTAGTTCGAAGAACTGCTAACCTACCTATTTTTTCACTTTAGCAAAATTCAAAAGAGAACAAAGAGGGTTGGTTGTTTTTTTTTTTCAGCAAGTAAATGATACCACTCTACATTATTATTTCCTTCCACTCCCCCCAAAGTCCTTCAAAGAAATAGAACCACAGCAGTCATACATAGTACTAGCCTAGAGAGTATTTGTTTCATTTAACTCTTTTTAATCCCACAAAATATCCTGCTAATTCTTTCACCATAAATAGGACACATTGCTATTCCAGACTTCCCTTCCCCTTTTATTTAGCTCAGAACACCTGATGGTTAATTCCCAGTTGAGATAATTAGTCCTTGGTTATCACCAGTTATTGTCACCTGTTCAACTTGCAAATGTCTACAAATTTGAGTTTTCCAATTAGCAGCATAAGATCCCTATAACATACAGCTAGAACATACTTTTTTTTCCACAAAGCAAATCACTTTTCACTTACACTGTCTATTGAGTGCTTTAAAAATTATAGTGTTTTTCACAGAATAGACTTGTCATTGCCCTACCTCCTATCAAGCCCAGATGGCTGCTTCTATAAAGGAGAGAAAAACAGAATAGGAAATTAAATGAAACCCTTTCCCTAATAAGTATCCAAGTCAATTTAAATAGTTTCATTTCATTTTTACATCAGGGTCATGCCCTAGTATTAAGGCATGAAGAACATTCTCAGTGTGCTAATAAGCCCCATGACATATTGAACTGACTTTTCAGTAAGTGGACTAAGCTGTAGTTTATTTTAACTTTAATGGTAGGTAAACTACATTAGAAGCAGCTGCCCAGTGCATTAGATCTGGTTTGACTTTCAGTTGAACATAATAAGGTGGTCCTCTGGCTAAAACCAACACAGAATAATGCTTGGAATGTGGAGGGAGTACTTCTGGAAGCACCATTTTCAATCCCTACAGCACATGGTGCAAGATCACTCAACATCTCCATAATTACTTGGCTTTGTTTTCTGTAATGCCTGCAGTGGATTTATGGTGCTTCCAGGGAGGTGCTCAGTCCACCTCCTAAGAGAAGTTCTGCAGCAAAAATGAGATCCAACACTTTTTGTGGGAATAAATCATAGAAACTCTGATCACATCTCTCATCTTTGCACAGTTCCTCTGCAAATCTGGGAGTGCTTCTCAGGTACAGAGAGTGGAAACTGCCGGCCTGGAGAGCTGAAAAAGGTTGTGCCATTTGGGAGCCAAATTCCTCCACTTCACAGAGAGCCTTGGGGTTGGACGGGGCATTTAAAGGGCACTTAGACCAACACCTCTGTAATGAGGAGGCACACCCGCAGCCAGGTCAGGCTGCTCAGACCCCCATCCAACCTAGCCTTGAATGTTTCCATGGATGGAGCAGCCACAGCTTCTCTGAGCAATCTCTGCCAGGGGCTCACCACCCTCACAGTAAAAGAACATCTTCCTTGTATCTTCCTCTGGATGTACTGAGAATGGCCCAATGCAATCAGTGAATCCCAAGCAGAAATGGCAAGAAATAATCTCCCTTCAGAGATCTGTGCAGTTTATTATTGAGTGAAACCTTTTCTGTAACTTACCCATTCTGATTGACTCATTACTTTATGTTTGCACATATTCTCCCTCCATGGGGATGTCTGTGAGGATATTCTTGTGCTGTGGCTGTAGCTTTGAGACAGGTTTGGTGACAATGACAGTTCTCTCTTAAAACATTGGTGCCTCCAAACAGAATCATTTTCAAGATAGCCACATAACTATACCTAGCCGTGGGAGATTTAGGATGCATGGGACAGCATTAACAACATTAAAGACAGGTACTGAAAGGTAAAAATGCTCTGTTCTGAGTCTAAAACTGAACAACCCAATGAAAGATTTGATGAAGAATACTAGAAAACAAACAGTGGAGAACTAGGAAAAAGTTGTTTCTTCCAAGCCTATGCTAATGACAAATCACAACACTGCTGGCTGGAACAGGTGTTAACAAACTCTCCTGCACTTTTCTCTTGTCCCTCGTTCTGTCTTGGGGCAGCAACCAGAGCTCAGACTCTCAGACACCTTTGGGCATCAAATTCCTTTGAAATTGAGTTGTTAGATTCCTAACTGTTTTTGAGAACCTAGGTTTAAATGAGGATACAGTGTTTGCTTATTGCTTTGTGTCTGGAGCCCATGAATCAGCCAGACTCACACACAGGAATAGGATTATTGCTTCGTAGCATGGGCAGGCAGGAACAGTCACAGCCAAGCCCTTGGAGATCCAGGCAGCAAGAAATTCATGAAGATTTAAAGTAGTTAAAGGAGTTTATTTTCCAGGTGGGAAATCCAGGTGTCAGAAGGAAAGCAACTATAAATTTTCAACCCAACTTTGCACATAAAATGTAAAGCCATTTGGAGCACACAGAAAGCTCAGTATGACCTATGGCTGATAGCTGGTGCAAGGTATGGTCAGTGATTTTAAATTATTGATGGAGCTATCTCTGCACTAAAGTACTAAGGTTGGAATAGAAGAAAAAAAATTGAGACTGGTTATAATGGTGCTTGATTCCTTTTTTCTTTCTCTGATGGTCAAATAGAGTTCAGTTGTACCAAATGACTGTTACTTTTACCAGTGATGCCTATGGTAGCTCTCCATCCATCTACTAGAGCATTTTATTCCAATAAACACAACAATACAACATGTGGAGATGGTTTTAAAAGCATCTAATTTATTATTGTCTCTCTAGAAAGTAAAAGAGGTAGAGCATATGCAAAGTAACTTAGTTATTTCAAGAAGAAATGCATATGTGAATAAATATTTAATGCTGTGCTTTATTTCCATTTAAATACTCAGAAGGGCTTTATGGTATGTCAATGAGTCATCTTAGCTCAATGGATTTATTCCCTTTCACTTGTAACACCTCGGGGCTTCTCCCCACAATATCCTGTAAAACTGCCTGGTACAGGGAGGGAACTCCAGCCCCTGCTGGAAGAGCAGCACCCTGCAGGCACTGGAGAGAATATGTGACAGTCACTCCTTCCCTCTCCTTTCCAAATACCCAGAACCATGTGAGTTTTTAACCAATATCAGAGCATTTTAATATAATTTTCCTGAAAGCAATGTCTTCTCAAGGACTATTCTGCATGAAAAAGACATGGACAAGTGCTGAGGGAACAGACTCACAAATAGCCTCTGAGGAGGAGTCCAAGGTGCTGACTCTATTTATACTCAGCTCTGAGATCAGTGCATTAGCTGACTGGCATTTCTCTTGCTGAGATAAGATCACTGAAGAAAAGATCAGCTGAAGAAAGATTGATGATGACCAGACAAACCATTAATTCATTAGAAAAGAGATTTTGCTTGGAGAAATAGGACATTACTCTGAGGCTCAAGCTCAGACTTGATCATTCCCATGTCTTACAAGCTGACCTGAATTCTCCCTGCAATAAACTGCCAGCCCTGCAAGGACAGGATGAAAATAAGCCCCTTGCTGGACAGAGCTGCACACAGACAGAGCAAAAGGGAAGCAAAACAAGGGAGAGTAAAATCATAGATAGTCACGCCACAGGTGCAAAGGGAGCCCTGTATTTTCACAAGTGGGGATTTCTCACACACTTCTGTAACAAAATGCAGCTGTTCCTCATAACCTAGAATTTGGTATTCCTTCTATTCTGAGGTCTGCAGGTTCTTCTGCAGCTGTGGGATCTGAAGAATGTCTGGTTTCTCTTTAAGTACTGTCACAAGGATCTCACTCATTTTGTGTGGAGTGAATGCAGTTGTACTGCTGGATCAGTGCATTGCTGGGGAAAGGTGTGTGTGTGTGTGGGCGTTGTTCTGTTTAGTTATCTCCCACTGGCACTCCTCAAACTCTAGATGGTCGTGATTCTCAGATTGCCTGGAAAAAAACCAAACAACAAACCAGTTCTTTCAGTGACAAACTTTTTCAACCCCCAAAAGATAAGGAATAATTCAGAAAAATAAGAATATATGCCACGGGGTGTATGTATATGCTCACAAAAGCATTCTGTGGTAATAGAGACATGAGGTGCTCAAAGAACAGTTCTAGGTGCTGAGAAAAAAGCTTTGATGTTGTTGAGACATTAAAGGAGTTGTTAAAGAGCAGTTCACCCATGGATATTGCCAAGGAGAGGTAGCACTGCTATACTGATCATGTTTTAAAGTGCTGCTCCATGTAAAGTATAAATAGCACAGCAGCTGCAAGCAGAATGTCCTGCTATTTCCACAGGAGAAAATAGCTGGAGATGAGAGTGCAACTTCAGATGGAGCAAAGTTCCAGCTTTTCCAGAATAAAGGGGGAGCTTTTATTCTACTATATTTGTTTGTGCCTACTGTTACCCCATCCTCTCTTGGAAGTTGCCCAGCATCACGCACTGGCACTGGCACTGTACTGCAGGCACAGGGGGAGAGTAGCAGTGGGTCTTTTGAGACGAGCCCCAGAAATGCAGTTGAAGCTGTCTTTTCATGAAAAAAATGGATTTTGAAAGAAAAACAAGCAAAATCCCCCACTAAGGAAGCAAAGAAACCCCACTGAAGTGGTAGTAAAGACGTACACTTAGCAATTAGTCAGAATTTCCCAGAGCAAAAGGGAATTTCAAAATACCTGACTGTTTCCAGGACGACAAACATCGGATCAAGTTCTGGAACACTGCGAGTACTACCTGATGGATTTAAAGAAAAAAACCCCAAACAGAACATATGGTGCAAGGCATGATCTCATGTTAAGCCACTATCCTTTGCTGTCTGCACTGGGAACCAGATCTAAAATCCTAACCTAATATTTATTTAGGATGGCATGCTCTTGATTATTATCAAGTAGTCTTTGGATACATCTTAATATCTACCTGGAGCCAATACACACTGTCTTAATGGACTGCCACATGTACCCAATGAAACTATTAATTAAATGAAGCCTTAGCTACTTCTGTGGTTAAAAGGAAAGTAACCTGGTTTATAAATCTAACCTCAAATGAGTAGGTAATGGCTTTCCTTTGCTTATTAGATTTTTGCTACTGTCATCAAAAGAATAAAAAAAGATCAGATTAAGTTTGAAGTATTGCTTTAACAATATATTTCAAGAATGGTTTTAGAATATCTGAACCTTCCCCATTGTTTCCTTTCATTGTCAAGTTTCATGGGAAGACTTGAGAGAAATAATTCAATATTATATGAAGACAATTCAGAAACCATATAAATGTGTCTTCCCTAATTCTCTTCCTATTGCTACCTTCTTCCTTAGAAATGCGGGATGAAAAATCTTGATATATGAAGAATTTTCTAAACAAAAAATAATTTTAGAATACACAGATTTTTTATGTGATTTAGTTTTGAACATATATGCAAGTACCTTCCCCAGGAAACAATGAAGAATTAGGCAAAGTTAAGTGAAACCCATTTTTGCTAAAAAGCCAAGATCCACATTTTTCCTCCCAAAGCCCTGCTGATACTCTGCAGCCCTGTGTTCTGTTGTCCAGCTGCTCCTACAGTGAACCTGCTGCCAGGTGTGGACTCATGCTGGGCACTGAATTCCAGGAATTCTTGTCCCTTGGAGAGTGTAGCAATTTCCCAGATATCCCAGAGAGACACTGAGAATCATATTCACAATGGGGTGGTAGCTGCAGGACAGTGTGATTACTTCAGCTAATAGTGTGCACTATGGACTGTTTCAGATTGCATTAATAGATGATTTTTGCATTTTAGGGGCACTGTTCCCCTTATGGGACTGGGTCTTGCTGGTGAATTTGAAGGAGAATACAGAGTCTCACTTCACATGAACTGTCAGAGTCTTTTTTGCTTTTGTTCAGATTTCAGTACAACTTTGTGGGTGAAATCCAAACCTCTTTCAAGCCAGTGGGGGTTTTCTCATGAATTCAAAGAGGCAGACCTGTTTTGTGAGGATAAGCTGGAGCTCCATTTTGCCAAACTCCACATGACCAAAATGCACTGTTCATTTATAGCTGCCTCGATCATAAATATGCCTCATTTTACTTTATTCTGAGTCACTCTGCTGAGGTTTTAACTTACATATTTGTTATTGATTCAGAAATATCTGGCTAACAATCACAGCCTGACTTAATAGCCAATACAATTTAGACATCTGTCATTTTTAAGGAAAACTCCAGGAGGAAAAGCATTTAATAAAGTTCCTGTGCTTCCTGGGTAAAATTCCATGCTATCTAATCAACAGTCCTATGGCTTTGCATTTATTGCAATAAATTATTTCCATGCTTTGGGCTGCAAAAATGGGGAAGTGTCGGGAGGGGCCACAGGGCTGGAGCTGTGCCATGGGAGAGTCAGGCTGGGGATCAGGGAAAGGTTCTGCTTTCCCCAGAGCGTGCTGGGCCCTGCCCAGTCTCCCCAGGGAATGGGCACGGCCCCGGGGCTGCCAGAGCTCCAGGAGCCCTTGGACACCGCTCCAGGGATGCTCAGGGGGAGTGCTGGGGGTCTGGGCAGGGACAGAGGCTGGGTCAGTGATCCTTGGGGTTCCCTTCCAGCTCAGGATATTCTGTGTTCCATGATTCTCATCACAGTTTTCCGATCCCAAGGAAACAACACTTCTTGCTCGGCGCCAGGCAGAGTTCCCAGGCGGGGAACTCAGGGAAACCACACCGCATCCATTTTTCGGGGAGTTCTGGCTCAGCAGATAGTAGAGCTCAAACGCTGAATTTTTGGCAGAGACTTCGCAGTGCCTTTCAATACAACATTTGGTTTAATTAGCACTCGGGCGAGTCCTTTTGTTGTCAGTAAACAATAGAAAGGTTTGACAAGGCAGAGAAGAGAGTGCATTTGTTGCTTTCATATGTCACTCAAATTAGACCATCAACATTCCCAAACTAACACTTCTTTACACGAACTTGTGCTAAATAGTGTTAGATTTTTATGTCTAAACCTGGCAGGTTTTCCCAGGGTTGTATCTGATATCAAAATCAAAGTTTATTAACATTACAAAGAGCATCGCTGTCCTGTAGTGCCCCTTTTATCATTCTAAGCAGCTGCCTTGAGGCAATGTGTTTAACCTTGGGAAATGGGAGAGGAATTCTGGGAAGCCAGAAATCTTTGACAGCTCAAGTCTTTTACCTCTGCCAAAATCTGCTCTGCTTTAGCTCCCATACTGAAAAAAAGGAGATCCTTATTTGATGTTTATCTCTTCCATTCACTGCACTTAAAATAGAAACAGAGGGTGGCATTTCCTTACAGTGATCTGTTATTTGTGCTTCAAGCACACCAGGGATGAAAATTTTCCTTTTTTCTACTGAGACTCCTATTAGAAAGAGCTGGTGAGTGGGGGGACACCAAAGGAACCCCCAAACCATTTAGCAGAGCGCAAATCTTTAAAAACATAGTTCTGCAGGTTACCTTATTCCTACATGTTTTATGTCTTATGATAAATTTCACATTCCATTCACTATTTCATCACCTGTTGCAATAGCAAAGGAGCTGTCACTGGTTCAGTTATAAGCCCTTATTTGTCAGGGTTTAGGGCTTAGCTGTATAAATAGAATTTGTTTTGATGTTTCACATATCAATTCTCACTTCATACACACCTTTTTCTTTCATAAGATCCCAAAGTATTTCCTAAGCCCTACATGAATATAACCTTTGAAATGCAGCTAATTCCACAGTTTCAGGTTGGCCCTTGGCATATTGAAAACACCAAAGCAGTGTGGATACAAATTAACCATCAGATATTAAACAAACATCTCCAGGTTTAAATGTTGATATCATACCTCTCAAGAAAAAAATAACCCAGAAGTCCTCTTTTCTCCTCAAGTTGCTGACAAACATATATATCATAAGCTGCACTGTTCAGGGCCAAAATCAGGAGTGATAATGTACACTTCCTGTACGGGATTTAATTACACTTCTCTGCTTTCCTGGAGTGTATTTACATGGCACGATACACTGCTTTTCCTCTTCAGCAGATAACATCAGCCAAGGCAGAAGCCAGTGCTGCCTTTTGCAGGCAGCCATAGCAGTCAGGTATCTCAGTGCAGAGGAAAACTGACCAAACCTGGCATTCCAGCCCTCTAAGCTCAGGGGACACGGTCCGTGCTCTCTCTCTTCATAGCTATCTCCATCTAATGAGATTTTGCTCTTATTCAGGTGAATTGCTCAGCTTCTCTGACCATAAGCAGCTTAATGTTTTACTTCAGCTATATGAAAATGTTTCATGCAGCCAATTCCACTTTGACAGATGCTATTAGCCGTGCTGAGTGTCTGGATTCTGTCAGAGAACAGCCTAATTCTGGCTCTGCAAGGATCCTGTTCACTGAGGGGCTTTACAGAGCAACAAGTCCCTTTGGAAATCACAACACTGAGCCATTGTCTTCACAATGAGGTAAGTGTGGGCCCAATTTATGTTTGCATCTAGAGCTGGAATTCCTAATCAGTGCTTGTTAGGTCTCTCCTAGGCTGTTACTTTGAGTACCCTATGCACAGTTTGTGCCTTCTGTGATGAAGAGGAAGCAAACTACCACACACCAGGAGAACTGCCCTGTGTAAACAGTGCTCACCTTTTTTTTTGCCATGGAGTGGTCCAGCTGTTAAGGAAACTTCCCATCTTGACTATCCAGGAGTCCCTCTGTCAGTCCCATGGCAGCACCTGAGATGGGACCAAAGCCCTTGGCAGCTTCTCCCCTACACTCACACCAGGTTTCCTCACCAGCTCAGCCCCAGGTTTTCCAAGGCACAGTCTCAGACATCCAGATCCTTAAAAGAATTTAATCCTGGTGCAATAACTAAATAAAATCAACGCTCAGGCTGGTGCCTATGAAGAGGAACCCCAAACAAAGGACACCCAAGAGTTTTATCCCCTCACAGTTTTCCAATGAAGAAGTCTGGTCTCTCTGACCAGCTTAACATTTCTATGGACTATTAACAAGCACTGACTCACTGGCAAGGGAATGTTTCTGGTAAATCTGAGGACCCAACAGCTCCAGTGTATTAAATATAAGTTGAATATTTTTGCAAGTAGCAGATTACTTTCTGGCACCCTGCTAAATCATTCCGTACTCCTTGTGTCTGTAGTCCCAATCAGCTAAGTTGTGGCTTTTTCATTATCCCTCTTAAAATCAGGTCTTCTCTGAGTTTGCACATAGTGATGTGTGTGTGCATAAACACTCAACATCTATAAGGATAACTTGCTGTCACTGTTGTAAAAGTGATCACTGATTTATATCAGTGCATTATAATAAATATTTTACTATTTTATACATAGCATATAAACAAAATATATTTAAGGAAAGTTGAGGCTATAAAATTAAACATTTAAAAGCTGTTATTCTGCTTTCCTTTCACTTGTCCTTTCAACCTTACTCCAGCCCTTTTCACGCTATAATAGTTTTACTTGCTTCATTTTACAGAGCTTATGCCTCACTCACACACAGGGTCTTAGGGATTCCTTCAGAATACAGGTTTGTTCTCCAGTAGCCACTTCAGGCACGGTTATCACTGCACAGGGGACAATTGCAGCCTCAGGAAATAGGGTCGGTTTTACACCAATTACCTTGATAAAGACAAGGATCACATTGTTTCTTGCCAAATTGACCTCAGGGGCCTCAGACTCTGCTTTAGGACCTCCGTGGAACCTGCTGCTTTCTCTCAGCTCCAGGCACTTTGCTCTGAATAGCTACTGCTGGGACAAAGATCAGTACTGGAGTTGCCCATGCCAGCAACTTTCACTTCAGCATTTTCTGGGAAAGAAAATGACTGTGGGAGCCTCAATTAGGGATGTCCTTTAACTTCCATAGATTTAATTTTGGTAAAGCAGATGTCCTCCTGCTCAGCCCTCCCCACCTGCTCAGGAATACTTCTCACATTGCCACCTCACTTGGTGGCTCTTGTCTGCTTGGACAGACAGGGAGCGGTACTACTCAATGAGGAGTGGGTCTTTGAGCCTGACATTTGACACATTATCAAGATATCTTATTACCACTTATGGGATGTGACCAGACTGAAATGTGTACTCTCACATGCAGATGTCAGGATTCTTGTTCATGCTGTCATTATGTCCAGACTGAAGTAGTGCAATTCATGTTTTTCTTTTGTAAGGAACAAAGCGTATGTGTCACATCCTTCCAAACTTGATTTTTACAGAGATTTATTTGATGCTCCACGCATTCCAAAGATATCAGTTACAGGAGACTGGAATATTGTGAAAGAATTGAATGTGTAACAGAGTAGCATAGGCCAATTTATTTTTCCCTTTTCCTTTATGATTTTGTTTCTGTCTTCCACACACAATAGACCAAACACAATTTTAAATCAGTTGTCTCAATGGCATTTTAATAAGACCAGGAATGAAATTGATGTATTTACTATATAAGCATTTGATATATACTTTAAGTGCTTTAGTGATAGAAACAGTCTCTTGGGATTAAGCACTTCATTGCCGTAGCCTCTTATCAAGAAAAGAAATTCAAAATTTTAAAAATAAATGAAACTTGTATATTCCTCCCTAAATTCTAGGCCCAAATCGGTTCTTGAATTTAGCAAAAAGTTTCAGTTTTGGGAAAAGTAATTCATTTTGTTGCCTCTAACCTTGCCCTCTTCTGATGGAAGAGTTAAGATACCACTGTTTTAATTCCTTGGCAAAGCATTCCTTTGACTAATCTCTGATTTGGAAGATATTGACCTTACATTTTCCTGTGTTAAATCTCACCTCATTAATCCTAGTTCTATACCTTGTGACAGTGTGAAACAATGGCTTTCCTTCTTTGAAGTTTACAGCTTTGTAATACTGGGAGGTAGTTAGTATATCCCCCTTAGTCATTCTTGAGCAAGCAGTGCATATTTGGTACTCATCATCTCCCCTTATTAATGCCCTTACAGCTTCTGTTACTCATCCTCCAAAACTCTCATGTCTGAGCAGCCTCCTAGTACTTGAAATTAAAGCCAGTATTCCAAAGGCAGAATTTACAAATTCTGTGGATTCAGGGGCTGTTTCCCTTCTGCTGGACACACATTGCAACTCACTAAACTGGACCTGCGTGTCTCTGCTCCCAGAACTGGATCCCAACATTACACAACTTGATGAAATGCTTTTGAGACTTGGCCCAATCCAAACTTCCTCTTTGCTGTCAATCCAGCCAGAAGTTATTCCCCTCAGGAGATCCTTTTCTTTGGGTAGATCGGTGAAGAGCACGGTGACAAAGTGAAAAACCACTTTTCTGAATAAGGGCAGATTTTCACAGAAAGGAGAAATCTTGGATAGAAAAGCAAAGTTAGAATTTGTGGTTTTAGGAGTAATAGGGAAGAGAGAAAAATACACTAATTTGTCTTTATTGTTTAAGTGACATTAGGAAAATAAGAGTCATACACATATTAATTATTAAGCACTAGCTTGGATCCAAGGAAGGTACACTTCAAAGGCGGAATTCACTGAAAACAGAATATTGGACAGTGCTGCCATGCTCTCTTATTCCAAAGGATTAATTTAGTATTATTTGTGTTTTGGTATGGACTGGACTAATCAACATGATGTTGATTGAAAACTGTCTGGACTGCTGGGCTCAAAGGTTAATTAGTGTGGCAGGATGATTCCCCCTCCTTCCTCCCACTGAGGTCCATAGATAAGATAACCTCTGGCATAACAAATCACCAGGGGGTCACATCCTGGAATCTGTCCAGACCCCCATGCCAGGAATCTGGAGGACAGATGGGAGAAGAGATAAAAAAATGTGTACGTGACAGAAGGCATGTCTTTGTTCTATAAAAGCATCACCTATGTACCACAAAATCAGAAGTTTCTCTTGCACATTCTACGAATGTGCTGAGATAATTTCTCCCCAAGGAATTCGCGAACCTTGTGGTAACTTCTCTGGAGATTGAGAGACGTAGGACCTGATGTATGTGGACATCCTTCGACAATTGGATGGTGAGATACATTGAATCCTAATTATACTATTTTTTCTGCTAGCTGTATTTGTAAACGTGCACTGTATAAGTTATACTATTAATAGTTTTTTCTTTTTCCTGTGTAGTAATATTCTGTTTTAAGTCTCTTGTCTGTTCAATTGGTGTCTCCTGAATAAATGATTTATTCTATAATACACTGAATCAGCCATTATTAAAAGAACTCGTGAATGGAAGTGGGTTCTGGGGTGCAGGCCGCCTCAGTAAGTTACTATCTATTGCTATAGGCCTAAGCAGAGGTAGAAACTTATTTAAACCCCATAATATCCATTCATAACAATTAGCAACCAGTTATAGATGATGCTAAATTGGAGGAGCCGAGTGGCATTCAAACACCAACCTGCCACTTCCCGGTGACCCAGAGAAAACTGACAATGAAGCCAACAGGAACCTCAGTGAAACTCCAGAAGTGCAGAATCCTGCACCTGTGGAACCATTGATGCTGCACCTGCTTGTTTAGAGGCTGGGGACCAACCGTCTGGGGAAGAGCCCTGCTGAAAGGCCCAGGGTGGCAGTGCCAGGCTGGAGGCCACCCAGCAGTGGGGTCTCCTGGCAGAGGGGACACGCTGCATGCAGGGTATGGGAGCAGCAGCATGGCCAGCAGAACAAGGCATGACATTATCCCCTGCTGCTTGGCACTCATAAGGCCACACCTGGAACAGTGTCCAGTTGTGGAAGGACAGACCTAGGAAGGCTGCCCAGGTCAAGAAGGATATGAGAAACTGGGGAGAAATTAAAAATTACCAGAATTATGTGACCTCTAAGGAGAGACCCAGGCTTGTTGAGTCCGGTGAAGAGGAGGCTAAAAGGCAACCATGGCAGCCTACAATTGTTTTGAAAGGAATTGCGAGACAATGGAAGCAAGCCTCACTGGTGCCAGATGGTAAAACAAGAGGCAACAGCTACAAACTACAGCTTGTGGGACTCTGCTGGGAATTAGGAGAAATTTCTTCTCTTTGAAGGTACTGCAGCACTGGAACAAGTAATCCAGAGGTAATGAAGACTCATCATCTGTGGAGGCTGTCAAGGCTTGGCCAGGAAAACCTACAGCTCCCTGACCTGTATTAGCAGTAGCCCTGCTCCAAGCAGGAGGTTAGAAAAAATAACCTCCATAGATCTCTTCCAATGAATATTTTTCTGATTCTGTGTGTCTTGTGTCTATGTTTTGCTCTATGTTAGACTTACTGGAAAACACCTTTAAAGTTGCCTTTCATGTTTTTCTACAAAGGAAAGATTAAAATCACAGTAATTCTGCCCCAGGAAACTGAACTGCTGTGGCAGTTCAGACCATTGCCAGATGTGTCTGTCTCAGCTAGAGCTTGCCCCAGTCATCATCTCCCACTGCTGATCATCTCCATCTACCACTTGGATTCTTCACTCTCTCTCTTGGAAAATGGCACTATTCCTATTGGATAATTTAAATACAAAAGCAGTTTCCCTAAACCACTTGTGCAGGAATGAGCCAGGTTAAAAACCCTGGTTATTAGGTATGGTTAATTAGCCTAGATCATTTTAACAAAACTGAGCAAGTAAGCAAGCACACATGCAGTGATGTCATCAGTTGCAAGGGAATGCAGCCTCTGGAGGAAAGAGGAGAGCAGTAGTGAGCTGGATGCAGTAACTACTTAAGCACACTGCCCTGCAGTGAGAGCATCACCCAGAGATCCCTACCAAGGAATCCGTGGGCAGGACAGAAGGCTCATTGTAAAAAACATGAGGTGATTGTGAAGTCATTGCATCACGTGAAGCAGCACAAACAGCTTTCTGTACCTTCCATAACCTTTCTTATACATGGAGAATTTCAAATGCATAAGGTACAAAAGGAATAAAAGGGGTAATATGTATAATTCATAAGACATGTAAATTATTTCTGCTCATTTCCCTATTAGTACATGTGGGGGTGTGTTGTGTGTGTCAGGAGGGAAATTCATGACCATCCTGAAGAGAGATAAGAATGGAATCTAAACCAAAGAAGAGATTATAAAGAAGGGATCATTGTTACAATTAACTGAACTGGTCCTGTTCAGACTTCTTTCCTTCTATGCAGAACAGGAACCTTGAGCCTTACTGAGAACGTGAGTTGTCTGTTGAGTTTTAAAGTTTGTGCTCTAAATTGCCACTTTAAGAGCAAATTACCGAAACAAAGCATGAGTCCAAAAGGAATATCTGCCTAAAAGATTTTATTGCCCATGGGCAGTTATGGGCTATCTGAGTGTCCTTGTTTTGGTTTGTACAGAAAAGGCTGTGGCATGAGCACAACATAAACAAAGAGGTAACACGCCTGTGGGAAAACATAACCTTAGCATAGGTGGGTTTTAGCTGTGCAGCCTCTACCCAAATGAGCTTCAGCTGTGACCCCGAGTGGGAAAGTTAAGCTAACCAATCATTGTGCAGGGAAGAGCATGTGCTGTGTGATATAAAAGGTTTTGTTTTTAGAGATAAGACAGAGGCTGATGATCCTGCTATTGTTTAGGCCTACTTGAAAATATCCCTGGCATGGTCGTAACACTGCTGTGACAAATGGTGACCCCCGGTGTGATGAGGAAGAGATTGCAGATGACAGCAGTGAGCAGTTGTGAGTCCACTATCAATTGGTGACCCCATTGTAGAGGGTCTGGGACTGTGGGAAAGAGCAGTGGAGCCCCAGCCAAGCAAAGAAGGTGAGAGAGCCTAGGGGTCCAGAAGGTCTGGGAAAGCAGGAAGGGACACCTGTTCACAGGTGAGCGACTGGGAAATAAAAAGCCCAGCCTAGCTAAAAAGATGAAGAGAGCCTAAGGGATGAGGGACACCTTGATCTCCAGGTGAGTGATTGGGGACTGAAATATGGGGGCCAATCAGCAGAAGAAAAGTCCATCCTTGAACACTACACCATTAAAGAGGCGGTGGTAGTGTAGAAGCAGCCGTGTTGGGGTGAGTGGCAATTACTTGTGCAAGTTTCCAAGAGTTGTTTGTTATAACTTATTAAGAATATCAAGTTGTGAAGATAGAATATAAAGTTGTAAAAATCTTAACAGTATGTATTGTATAGTTTAAAGGAATTAAGTGGAAACAGCACAAAATACTTGCAATTGAAAAGAAAAAAGGGGGAATTGTGGGTAAACATAACCTTGGCATAGATGGGTTTCAGCTGTGTGGCCTCTACCTGAATGAGCTTCAGCTGTGACCCTGGGTGGGGCAGCTAAGCTAATCAATCATGGTGTGGGGAGGAGCATGTGCTGTATGGTATAAAAGGTTGTGTTAAGAGGCTGGTGGTGAAGCAGTTGATACTGCTATTGCTGAGGTCTGTTTGAAAATATCTCCAGTGCTGGTTGTAAGAGTGCTGCAACACACACCCTTTGATGTAGATTTCCCCATTTGTTGATGATGACACCTTGTTTTTATAGTTTGTCAGGTTGACAAGGTCGTGTGGATCCTATTTGGGATGAAAACTAAATGGTGCAAGAAGGGAGAGGTGAGCATGCTTGAAGCATTACAGATACAGCATCTTCCGAGTGGATGAGTCCAAGCTTCCCAAAGACACCCAGCAGAAGGCAGAGGACTGGGAACATGGCACTTGTGATGAGAATGTGTTTTCCTAAATCAAAGGCATAATCTGAATTGAGTCCTGGCCAGCAAAGCAGCATGATAAAGAAAGGAGCTGTGGCTCACTAGACAAAGAGATGTCTGTTTTGGCAATAAAATACCTGGGAGGGAGGAACATTCTAGATCTGGTCCCAGCTGGGTTCTGTTGAAAAAGAAAAGCTGACATGCTTCCTGGGCCTGTTTCCCCCTACCAGCTGCAGAACAGATTCTTTGAAGATGATGAAAACCAGCATCACAGCAGAAACTAGACTGGATTATTTGGGGATTTTCTGGTATATGTGTGAGGTGGCTAAGAGAAGTATATTCTAATGGATTACTGAGAACAGAAAGAAATCTGTGGCATTTATAAGCCTCTTTCCAGTTCAAAAAACCTCAGTGATAATGGATGAGTGCTCCCTTCATGAGAATTTCCCACGGCACTGAGTAGCACTGTCAAGGCTTCTGGTCCACTGCCAATGAGGATATAGCCAGGGTGCTTCTTTTTTCCTTTTCTCTCTGCTAGAAGGAGCTGTAGCACAGCCAATTCATTCTCTTATACCACAGGGGTTACAACACTGGTAGTACATGTTCAATTCTTGTAGATCTCTCAGGAGATGGTGAAGTTTCAGAGATAAATTTCTGGAACTAGGAAGAAAATGAGATTTTGAGAAGACAGTAAAGAATTAAAAGACTCCAGAGAAGTATATTGCTGGAGAGTGCTACCAGTAAAGACCCAAGATGCAAAGATATTAAATTAAGCATGTTGTCTCAGAAATGTGACCTTCAGACACATGCCATGAAAAGGCATTTCAGGATGAGACAGAGAGGCTCTGACTTTTTTAAGGCAAGGGTAGCTGCAGATAAAAAGACCTCTGTTCATTTTTGGCTACAGGACAGCATTCAAAATGCTCTTGAGTGACTGTAGATTGTATATAGAGATATGCTGGTTTGAGCCAAATTTGGAGAGGGGACTTGCAAAAGAGTCTCCTTCAGGAGAGCAGATTTCAACAGCCCCTCCCCCCAAACTGGTTTGGGAAAAACTTCTTTCAAGGAAAAAAAAGTGGAAAAAACCTATTTATTTACCAAACCAAATGAATAGTATTAAACAAATTGAAAATTCTAGTTGCTTTGAGGAGTCAATGGGTCAGAGAAATCCCTCCTTGGCTGCGGTTCAGTCAGGTTCAGTCCCTTCAGAGTTTGGGCCCAGTGGCCAGGCCTGGCGTGCTGCTGGTGGAGGGGGGGAAACCTCCCGGGCACGTGTCCTGATGTCCTGGTCCAGAGAGGTGCTGAACAAATCCCAGAGAGAGAAACTACAGTCTGTAAAATGCTTCTTGCTTCAGCCAATGAGGGGAAAAAAAACCAGAGGACCAAACTCCCTGTCTCTTGCTCCCTGCCAGAAGAAGGAGGGAAAAACAAAATTCTGAGAGCAAAAACTCTCCCCTTATCTTCCACTGTCCCGTTGTTTCTGTTTCTGCAGGAGTCGAAGAATGTAAACAAAACCTATGCTGGCTTTTTTCTGACTGAATTAAAGGGACAAACTGATTTTTAAGCATAGCAGATGATATGGCATATATAGCATAAAATACATACATTAAATCACTCTAGGACAAGAGAGAAAATGGTGATTTTTTTTTTTTTTTTTTTTAAGAATGACATCACACTTTCAAGTGTATTTTCATTTTCCAAGCATTTTTTCTTAGTCCCCTTCTCATATGTCAGAAGTTCAATGCATTCTCTATTTAACTTACATATAGAATAACATCTTACAGGACATGTTAACATTTTCAAGATTTTAATTCTTCTTTAATTGACCCAACTAATTTTGTTGCACTTTTTCAGTGGCACCGGTTCTTTAAGTTAGATGGCTGGATCTATCATAATACAGCAATTTCTGTTCCCCCTTCTTTCCTTAACCCCCAAGTCTGAGTCTATGCTTCATCTGCTTTACCACTGCTCTGTACCTTTCCCTTGGTTCTCTCCACACCTTTTCTTTTCCTCTGCCAGTTTTCCCTATTCCAAAACCACAGTCACGTGCCACTGCAGCATGATCGCTCTGGCATAACTCATCATTCCCCTTGTTATACCTGGGGTGCTACATTTCCTCATTTTTACCCTTTCAGGGTCAGAAACACAGTTCTAATAAAGACTCAGCCTTCTCGTACTACTCTATGCTGTGTTTAGGAACAGAAGGCCATCGTGCTCTGCCAGCTCTCCCTATAATGAGATACTAAAGGAAATAGCATGTATCATGGATTCTATGTGTCATTGATGTCTTGTTTGGCCTAAAGCCACATGGCAGCCTGACTTGTTTGGCAGTTCCTGTGCAGGGCACAGCTGTCAGCAGCTCTTATCCTTCATTTCAGAAAATCAGCTGGTGCTGGCAAGAGATCATAAGCTGAGACTAAGCAGTAACTGTGCATCCTTTTGAGCAAAGCAAAAATGCGAAAATCACTCAGGGGTTCATTTTCTGTCCTAGTCTTTTTGGCAGCCCTTTCTTACTGATGGCAAATCTGATAAGCTCCTTTTTCTGTGTTCAGAACTTCATATAGAATGGGCTTTCCTCCTTCTACCACTTGTTGCAGATGCGCAGCACAATGCTGAGGAAAACATGAGAGGAAGGCTGTTCATGACGTGTATGAGCATATGCTCTGCCTGCTAAGAACATATACTCCAGCTGCTTCTACAGGCCACTGTCAGGGACACAGGGAATTAGCCCCACTGCAGGAGGAGTGGAAGGCTGTCTGTCATGTTGGCTGTCTGTCTTGCTGGTTAATGTCCCATTTTACTGTTTCATGTCAGAAACTGTGAGGATCAACTGATGTGAATATAATATTGAAGGACAGAGGACAAGAGGCAAAAAGAGGAGAAAGGAACAGCAGAGAAAACAAACAAAAAACCAGCAGCAAAGCAAAACAAATGAAAATCACAAAGAAATTATTTCCAGAGAACGGTGAATAGCACCACACCTAGTTCCTTCCAGAACATCGTGTTGGTTTTAGGGATAATTTCTTTACCTCTGTTATTTTATATGCTGGTACTTTGAGAACTGAGCTGGCAACACACAGAAAGAGGAAATATGACTGCCATGCAAGAGAAGGAAATAATGAATGATGAGGACAAATTCAAGAAAGGGAAAGTGAAGAAAAGTAGGACTTCTAAGTGCCTATGGCTGAGTCTACTGCTGCATTTCACCTGGAGAAGCAGGCACACTGAAAAGGCTCCTCAAAGGTATGTCAGGCCAGGATTGTCTGTGTGAAAGTGATGTCAGTGAAGGTAAGTGGGGTGTGAGGGAGCCTGGGGCAGGATGACAATGCAGAAAGGCCATGGATCTGTGATGGCACAGAGCAAGCCCACGGGTGGTGGGTGCCAGATGAGAGATGCTATGTTGGTACAATTCGTACCCTTAGACAAATAAATGCTCAACAGTGCCAGCAAGGGAATTGTAAACTGGTCCATCCCTGTGAGGTACAGGGGGCACATCTGAGTGCCTCTCCCTCTACTGGTGAGCACATGACCTTCTCCAGGGAAACCTATACAGGGAAATACACCTGGAACATCCATTGCTGTATTTAAAGTGGATTCTGAGACCTATATTGAAAGGCAGGTGTATGTTTATATACCTGATAAACAGCATACATAAACCAGGTGAGAGTGTGGCCTTTAAAAGAGAAGACAAGTGCTCCTCCACTAAGACAAAGAGGAGATGTATAATCAGGCCCATTCTGTCCAGCTGCTGAGCTCTTGGAGCTCTCCTTGCAGCCTACTAAAAGCACAGGGGTATCTACTCCTATGTCGGGAGGAGCAGGGAACAGTTCCACAGACTGTAAATGGAAAGCCACCTCTGCTGGGGTTGCAAGGCAAATTGCAAGTTTCAGCAGGAGCTTGCTAAATATTTGTCTCTTGCAGTAAAGTTGTGATGTGGGATATATTTCTCACCTGGATTATTTCTTACTGGAATTGAACCCACTTTGCACTGTGCCTTGCTAAATGGATGCACTTGAATCCCTGCACTGTCACCCTGCAGTGACAGCAGTGGTCAGAAGGAAGACTTTAATAGGTATTTTTTCATCCAATGAGATAAGTTTTAGACACATGAACTGCTAATAAGAGTTGTTTTCTCCAATATAGATTTGTCTCATGTCCTTGCCTGTGCTCTTCTGCCTTCCTTTCTCATACTTTTCACGTTGTGTTTTGTTCAGAAGTCTCATCTGCAAACTACAGTGTCACCTGTGGAAGGAAAGAAAAACCAACGCCTGGATCAAGAGCAGAGTAACAAATCCCCATGGTGTATGGTCTGCTCTAATGCCTGGCAGGAGCACTGCAGATCATCAGTGTGAGGACTTACCTGGAAGAGGTGATGCTGAAGCCATGAAAAAGGCTGTTCCAGCATGGATTCATGACCAGCAGATTCCCCTAGTGCTCAGACACGTGGGATTTGATTGTTTCACAGTGTTATGCCTCACAGAAATCAAGGTGTTGCTTCTTGAAAGCTGCTGCCTCTGTCAGAACCTCCTGGGAAGTTTTTCCTATGAGGCAAATTAAAGCAGGAGAAGTCATATCTGAGTAATGTTCATGAGTTCTGTTGGTTCTTTAAGTCATTATGACAATGAGTTACAAAATGAAAGAGTTAAGAACTTATCTATAAGGTGCTTGATTCAGCTGGCTGGGTATTCAGCCTGACCCCTCAAATCCATGGACACCTTTACACTAATGTTTATTATTAACTTATTATTAACTACCTGGTGGAGATGCACAATACACACACACACACACACACACACACACACAATGATGTCAAGGCATGTTCTCCAAAGATGTGGAAACACCCAGGGCCTCTCAGCCCTTATTTTGTGAAAATCAGTGCCAAAAGGTGACAACTACAAACATGTTAAAACAAAACAGCCCCTGTAAGCATAGCATTCATTTAATCTCAGTAGGAAAAATGACAAGACCTGAAATCTTTCTCTGTCGCAGTGAAAACCAAGTGCCACAGGGAAAACCCAAGAGCAGAGTTGGTATGAACCCGCAATATCTTGTGGGAGCCAGGGGTATTAAGTGGAAGAAGCAAGATCATACATTCAATCTACACCTGAAAAAGCCTGTGTATACCTAGATCTCTTTCAAAAAGATACATTTTTGTCACTTTGATATTTCATTTGCAGTGAAAGGGGGAAAAAACCTTCAAAATTGTTATAGATCTAGTTGGATTTGGGAAAGAACATTAAATTTGAGCTTATAACTGAGCTTTTCTAACTCAACAGAACTCTCTTGAAACCTTAATTTTGCAAGATACTTAAGCATGTGCTTAATGGTAATCACTAGCTGAAAGCAGTGGGACTACTTGCATGCTTACAATTAGTGGGAATGCTTAAGCACCCTGCATAAATTGAGAACTATTATTTTCAATAGGTTTTGGGAGCCCGTTGGGTGATGAGTTTCTTGTGGCATTCTGCAATTCCTACTTCCCAACTGTTATAATATATACTTGCAAGTTCACAGATTCTGGAATACATTACTATTACGTCTGTAGCTGCAATGAAACCTGGCTGGAGCTTTAGAGTCTGTTATCAGTCTGCTTTTTGACTGCCTTAGCAGAGAATTGTCTCTGAATTTTTTAAGTATTTCCATGTTTCATAATGAAAGTAGGACTTATCACATTATCCCACAGGAATGAAATATTTACTTGTGTTTTGGGTGGTAGATGTATTCAGCAGTATAGGAAGCTAATTCTTCAATGGCAAAAACTAGGCATTGTTCACTGCCTTTATTAAGATCTCAGCAGTGCGATCAGGACACTGTCTATCGTTTCCATCACTCCAAAGCACACTATCTGCCCTGATGAGCAGAACTGCCATGGCTCAATTCTGCCACTACTCTTCCGTGACATTTCCAGGGAATCATCAAGGGATCCTCTGAGAGCAGCTGCCAACATGTCTTTGACAGGCCACTCATGTTTTTTGGGTTTCTTTCTTATTCAGCTCTGACTGTGCCACTTCAATGAACTCTAGACATCAGTCTGAGTCATAAATAAGTAAACTGAAAAACATCAGGAAAATCTAAATCAGAACCTGATGGAAAGAATGTGTTTTAAAGAACCTGTGCATAGTGTCACAATTCACCAATTCGCGGTGTTGCAGTTAGAGCAGAAATTGGTACTGGTTCATGCCAGGCATCACCCTGCCTCTGCTGTCAAAATCATCAGGAGAAAGCTCTTCATCTTCAGCCACCAGAAAGGCTCTTCTCAATCTTCTCAGATGATGGCCTGGCTTGTCTTTGTTCCAGGCTGATACACTCTAATTCAGTCTGTTTGGGTCTAATCCAAAGCTCTTAGGAAATCTTCAGCTAAATTGGAGTTCAGTGGGCTATTTCTGATGAGGCAAGAGTGAAAGACAGTGCAACATTCCAGATCTTTCCATCTGCCACTGTCTCCCCATTCACTCGGCTCTGTTCAAAGTTCTGTCCTTTTACTGAAGTAGGCAGCACCTGAAAAGATTGGCACTTTTTAGAAGTTTGGGGGTTTTTTGTCATGAACTGTGTGACTGGAGGATCATGGCCACAAATGTGCAGAGCTGAGGGAACAGACTCTGTCTCCCAAATGAAAAGAAAGCAGGTACTGTGTTACTGAACACAGACCTAGGGCAGAAAGAGTTGGGAGTTTTTCTGCACCTCACAGCTACTCTTTACAGGAAATGAAGACATGACTGCAGATGAATCAGTCTTTTTTTCTGTCTGCCCTGGATAACAAATAGTGATGAATTTTTGACGAAAAATTTTTTGTATTTAACTAATAAATTAATGCATATTAATTTATATAAACTAGACCAGCACACTCAGAGATATTACTCCACCCCAGCCAGATCATGTCACCCGAATTCCTTTGTAGTCCCTGATTCTTCGAGTAGGTAGGGTTGGTTTGGGTTTTACAAGAGAAGGCAGTTTGGAGGTTGCTGTAATTTCTTCAGGCAATGAGGCATTCCATCACCAGTGCATGGTGAGGTACAAGAAGCTTGCTGGGGTCGTTGATGTGTGTCCTGTGTGTCTCCTGAGCTGGGACAAGATGTGCCCAGCAACAGAAAAAGTGTAGTGCACAGACAATTCTCACACCTCAGCTGTGCAGGGGGAATTCTTAGCTGGGTGCTCGACAGCAGGAAAGGGAACAGAGCAGAACTGAAAGTCTGTCCCTTGTTTTAAAGTTAACAAAGCCTAGGCAAGGAAAAAGCTGTGTCTCATCCTGTGCTGGCTTATGTTACAGCAGAGCATTCACATCCATTGTGAATTTAAATGATTGGTATACACTCTTATCTCCAGGTATCTGCAGCAAATCTTAGAACAGACACGAATATACAACTGTTTCTGTTCTGCCAAAGTTAACTATTATTACAGTATGGAGATATAATATTAAATTTGTTCCAGTGAAATTGGCTGCCATATGTGTTTCTGTGAGCCAGGTAACAGGTCATTACTGAAAAAGCAAAACAAACCTGTTCACCATTCTTGGTCCAGCACATTGCATTTAGATTTTAAGATCATAACTGTTGGATACCTCTCCTGCAATGATGTACAAGACCCACTCTGCCAGAAGCTATATTCTTTCATAAAATGACTTTGCTGTATCTTTTCTTTCCCCAACCCATCTCAATATAACAAAATTTAACAGTCCGGCAGACAATGCCAAATATCTTTCATTCATAATTAAGGTGAAGGCAAGTGGTACAAATCTCTAATTATCTTTGATGTCCTATTTATTCTCTAGTGAATGATTAAGTAATGATTTATAGCCCAAATTCCACATGTGTACCTGCTAATTCAGGGGGAAAAATATCAGCCCTTCATAGTTATTCAGCTAATGGGTATCGCTAATTGAAAAAATGTTCTTTGCACATATCACTAACTTTCCAATCATTTACTTGTAGAGAAGTTTGAAAACTAAAAAGGAAAAAAAAGAGAGAAATTCCATGGAACTTTGGAAGCTGGGTATGGTGCTATGCTAAACTCCCTCTTCCCTGTGCAGGCAGCAGGCAGAAATCAGTGACAAATATTCTGTCACCTCATATTAGTTTCTGCCAAAGGAGGAGTTGTCAGGAAAAACAACTGAAGTTTTAAAGCAGAGGTTCTATCCCATGTATTCCTTCCAGTGCTCACTGTGCTTCCTGCAGGCAGGACGTTTTCTGCAGTGGCATGTGTTGATGATCTCACNGAGAAACTTTTTAAAAGTGTGTCCTCAGGAGAAGAGTAAAATAGCAAATGCTTGCTGTTCTTTTTCCCTTCCCTTCCCTTCCCTTCCCTTCCCTTCCCTTCCCTTCCCTTCCCTTCTTCTTTCCTTCCCTTCCCTTCTTCTTTCCTTCCTTCCTTCCTCATAATTGAATTTTTCCTGCAAAAATGGTTTCCCTCTCAGAACTAAGGCTGCCTCCTGTGCTGAATAAAAGTCCTTCCAAGAGTCCCTGTTCCATCCTGAGCCACTGTTTATATATAAGGACTGGTCCTTTGATAGCAGCAAAGAAAATACCTGAGAACCACAAAGCCAGAAAAAGCAGAATCAGAGATAACCTGCTGCAAGAGCTGTGGTACTAAACCCCATAACCTTTCTTCCCTGCTTATATGTTTTTAATTTCTGTTGTTTTCTTCCTAGATTGTTGTGGTTTAATCCCAGCCAACCCCCCAGCCCCTCAACGCCTCTCGCTCACTCCCCTA
The DNA here is from genome assembly GCA_013397795.1 of Orthonyx spaldingii. Lineage (NCBI taxonomy): Eukaryota > Metazoa > Chordata > Aves > Passeriformes > Orthonychidae > Orthonyx > Orthonyx spaldingii. The sequence continues at coordinate 66,701 of VZTJ01005565.1, read as the reverse complement.
CCAGCAGGATCAGGAAGAGAATCAGAAGGGTAAAAGCTGGAAAACCCCTGGGTTGAGATAAAGGCAGTTTAACAGGCAAAGCAAAAGCTGTGCATGCAAGCACAGCAAAACATGGAATGAATTCCCTGCTTCCCACGGGCAGGCAGGTGTTCAGCACCTCCAGGTGAGCAGGACTACATCCCGTGGAAGGGTTACCTGGGATGACAAACACATTCATTCCAAACATCTCCCCTTCCTCCTTTTTCCCCTCACTGCATATCCTGAACATGATATCACATGGTCTGGAACATCCCTTGGGTCAGTTGGGGTCACCTGTCCTGGCTGTGTCCCATCCCAGTCTCCTGTGCACCCCCAGCCCCCTCCCCAGTATGGCCCTACAAAAAGTAGGAAAGGCCTTGGCTCTGTGTGAGCCCTGCTCAGCAAGAGCAGAAACATCTCCATGTTATCAACCCTGTGTTCAGCACAGATCCAAAACACAGCCCCACACCAGCTCCTGGGAAGAAACTCTCAGCCCAAATCAGCATACAGGTTGAAGTAGCTTTTCTTCCCAGTGCAGGTTCTGTTCTGTGGACTGTAAAGTCAGAAAGCTTGTCTCTCTCTGAGATGCATTTTTCTGTCTTCTTTTGTATACCCTAAAAATCAATTGTTTGGATTGAAACTACCATATATTTTTATATTCTGACAAAGCAGAGACGAGCGTCAAAATCTAAAACCATCTTGCCTCTCTTCTTTCTAAATCTCACAGTCTTTGGAGAGCTGATTTATAATTTTTGACCTGTTATAGCCGGCAATACTGAGAATCAGTCCTAAACACCCCACCCACCCTTTTCACCATTCCCTGGAGCATCTGTGCAGACTTGGGGCAGAATGGCTGCTTTGCACACTTGCACCCCTCTCTACCTATCCCTGAATATTAATTAGCATCTGATAACTGTTGTGTGAACTGACACAGGCAGGTAGCTGGGGCAACTAGAAACTCACAGCTAAAAAGCAAAGAGTAAACTTATTTCTGTTACCTCATGAACTGAGGGATCCCCAAAGCAACCCCCCAGCAGTGGAGACAGAGGCACCTTAAATCAGTCCATGCCAGAGGATCACATGGGTTTTCACCATTCCTCCACTTTTAACCCATTCCTCCCCACACACGAGCTCTCCACAAAGCAGCTGTAAAGACTCCTACAAGGAAGTAGGAGCTCTCTGGTTTGATTTGTGCTCAGGAAGCCCCTGCAGCTGATACAATGCCAATCCAGCTACCTCTAGAGCAGAGAAGCAAAGCAGAAGTTTGTCCCATATACCTTTGTGTAGCATGACTCCAAAGCTGTTGTAACCAGGTGTTGTCCTCAGTTAGATCTTGTTTTTCCTGATGCATTTGGCTGCCATATCCACATGCCTAACCCTGGCCTCACCGCCACCATGGATTTTGTGCTGTATAATGTGATTATGACCTAAATGAAGCCTGAAAAACTACTCTAGACTGAGAGGAAAAAATAGAGGAGCAAGTATTGCATTGCCAACCCCTTCGTTAATATTAGAAAAACAGACTATTAAGTACATAATAGTTTTCTGACCCTAAACTTTATAATTATTTAACTTCTCATTGCTAACACTTTACAAATGACTCAGCATAATTTTCAGAGAGCAAAAGATAAGAACTAAAGTTTTAAATTTAATTTAGAGAAGAGAATTACTCAATTCATAAAGTACCATACATTAACCTCATTGTCTGCTTCAGGAGTGTAACCTCTAAAGTTGATTCAAAGGTAACCCGAATCCCCCTTGTGAGGATTATTCATATCCATTAATTGTTGCAATACAAGACACTGTAGGTTCGAGCTGGCTGCCAGTTCCTCAGTATTTGAAAGGTACTCTCAGCAGAGTGAAGGACAGCACTTGGACTCATTTAACTCTGACTTTCACATTAATTTTGCTGTGCTGTGAAGAGCAAAGACAAAATCAATGTCCAGCAGTGATTATGCAAGGTAAAATATCTAGTGATACTGAATACCAATGGCAGTGGTGAGCATTAAACTTACTTAAGGATTGTGCAGTTGACAAAGCCATTTATTCCAGTTTCTCTTAATTTTCAGCATTGCATGGAAGTTTAGAAAAATATAACAATTACAATGAAAATACTGGATTGCAGTTTCTGGCAAGTTAGACTTTCAATCAACAAAATGTATTGTATATATATGTAATTTTTCAGTGCAGAGGTCAGGGGATGTTTGAATCATGCAAGGGCTGAATCTCTGCAAAGAATATTTTGTGACCAAGAAAGTGGCCTCTGTCATAGCCACATTATTTCTGGCATTGGATCACATCTTTGTGGCTTCGGTGCTCAGAGTATGGGCAAAAAAACTGGACTAATGTGACAGGTCTCCCACACCAGTCCTCTTCTCTCATTCTCCCCAATAAACCACATCTGAAACCCTCATTGAGGTAATGGGACTTTATCAGATTTCATCATAGAACTTAAAACTTTGGAATTAAAGCAACAACAAACTGAATGAGTACAGAAGTCTCTACTGAGAGCTGTTATGAACATTGCTGAGGTTTTTCCCTCAGATTCTCATAAAATAATTTTTCTTTCTTCCCTGAAATTTCCCTATTATCATTCCAATACTGTTGCTTGTGTCCCACATTCATCAGAGCTCTTAAAGCACAGTATTTATCCTGGTAAAAAGATAACTGATAGCCCAGTCCTCCTCTCATGCAAACCACAGTCATCTAATCAGATCTATTATGCTTAAAAGGCATCATTAATATTGAATTTCCATGGAAATTATTTTCTTTTATCCCTTCCAATGAAATTTTAAGGTAAGAAATACCAATTCAATTGAACAAATATTTTGAAAAACAAATCTTGATGACTTTTTGGTCTTGTTATACCCATGGAAAATAAACGAAGGTGGGCAACTTTCAGACATAAACTGGTGTGAGAAAATCAAACATATTGCAAGTTGTTTTTAGGAAAATGTTTAACCAACCCTGTTATAAGTGCAGATAAAATAATTGGTCCCAATTAAGTCAATTAAAATAAATTTGTTTATTTAGCGAGCGACAGCAAGCAAAGGCAGCGCTGGGCGGCCAGGAAGTCACTGCTCCCCTATCGGCGCGCACGTCCCTCCCGAATGCTACAGTTCTTACACTTCTCGACTTCCGGGATGCGTGTCTCTAGTGGAGTATTCTGCGCCTGCGCGGCCTGTTGCTAGGGGGTCGTTTTCTGCCTCCTGGGGTCGCAGGGATGAAGGCCCGACGTCTTCCTCACACATCCTCCCTTTGTGTTCTGCCTGTGACTATCTCTTCTTGCCGGGGCCGCTTTGATCCAGGTGGCGCCAGCGGGTGTGAGCTGATACATTGTTTATCTTATCAGGATGCCTAAGGCTTAGCTCAAGGTTACATATCAAAGCTACAGCAAATATTCAGCTATTTTTGATTTACAAAATTCATTTATTACAATCCCCTTATTTGATTAACAAAACAAAATACATTCATTACAAACCCTCCTTAGTAAAGCACAGGTTTTGGAGCAACATCAAGTCAGGAGAAGCACATCAGCCAGTTTTGTCTCCAGGCAAACACCAGCAGAGATGATGAGAACGATCTTCCTAAACTGCCTTTTGTTGGGTTCTTCCAGAAGCATCCAGGCAGCAACTAGTACACAACAAGTGGTGAAATGTTTAAATCAATTAAGCCAATTCAGAGTTGGAATAGCTTTGCAAAGATGGTATTTTGAGATGCTCTTGATTTACAGGCTGTAAAGGGTAAAGCAAACAAACTCAGTACCTGGTCAAGCTGCAGTTTCTTTAAGAGACAGTGCAAAGAGTGTGGCCAAGAGGTTTTTTCTGTTGGGTTTTTTTTTTTTTTTTTTGCTGTAAAGAAATCCAGTGCAATAAAAAGACACAAAGAAACCCTGAGGAAGCAAGTGAGTTCTTCCCAAAGCAAAGACTAAGCTCCCAACAGTGGTGAATGCATGAAGAACCAAAATGAGAATTGCCACTAAAAAGCTCTAATAAATGATTATGTCTTTGATTTTCTTGTTTCTCAATCTGTAAGCAATATTCACTGGCTTTGACCTATAATAGAATCTTGTTCATAAGACACAGAAGTGTTCTGGGATGATGTTATGAACTTCCAGTATTCCTTACCGTCTGCTTAACGCCTGAGGCACCTGTATCTTTAAGACGGACCTAGGGAGTGGGGCTGCAGCCGCGGGACCCCGCGTGCGGGTCGGTTCAACGGCTCGGTCCGACAGCTCTGCCGGGCTTGGGGAGGGAGCGCACCGGCAACGCTGCGCTGCTCTCCTGCGT
>VZTJ01005565.1:9855-61918 GCA_013397795.1 Orthonyx spaldingii | reverse complement strand
CAACTTTCACTTGCATTTATTGATTTGCCTTATTGGCGGAGGAAAGAGGGAGACCCCTTTCCCTTGGGGGGGAGGCACTCGTTCCAGAGCACTTCCTCCTGAGAGTTTTGTCTCAAAAATCGAGACCAAAACAGAGGAAAAGGAAATGACTTACACAAACAAAATCTTCTTAAAAACATAAACCACAAGGGGGGTGGATTTTCTCTCCTATCTTCAGCTTACATTTTGTCCTTTATTCTGGCACCAAAATTGTTAGCTAGTTACATTCTGTCTTCTATGAAAATTTCCCACTGAATATTTATTTCTATTCCAATGATGCCTTTTTAATTTTTCATCTAGCCATAAAAAGACCAGCAGTATTTGAGCACATTAATCTGCAGTTAAGCAGACATTAACCCCCCCCCCCCCCCATAGCTTTTTTTGTCCCACAACTGTTTCATTGTTTGAGGGAGCATCATTTTCCAATGCACTGTGTGTGCTGCACCAATGATGCCCCTAATCCTGGACTGTGATCAGCCCTGTCAGAAAATGCACCTGGTCCAGCTGTCCAAGCCCAAATGTCTTTAAAGTATTACAAGGTTTACTGTACAGATCTACTAAAAATTGAGTTCAACAGAAGCTGAGTCAGAACCTCCAAGTACAGCTAGAAAACAACAAAACCAATGAAAGTAAAGAGGGGAAGAGGCCAAGGCTGACACTGGGATAATAATTAGCTGTATTTAGGGAATGATACATCTACATTGAAACTGCTGGCCACAGCTATTTGATGTTAATACTTTTAAATTTCTCATTTATTGGTAAAGCACACTGATATTACTACCTCTAGTTCAGACACTCAGACGCAATACGTCTTTCCCGAAGTGACAGTCAGTCCCAGAATCAGAACTAACACCACCTCTCTGGCCTCCAAATGCCATGCCCAATTAACTGCACCACAGCTCCCCACAGGAGCAGAATCTGTGCTCATACAGGATAATCTGTGTGCATGCTACTCAAGGAAATTAAAGTGCAGCTATAAATCTCAGCTAGTAGCTGCTGTCTGGCCAGCGGCCCAAATTAAGGCCAGAGGTGTCCTCACTATGAAGGAAAAGATTTGCTGCTTGTAAATTGATTTTTGTTTCTTCTTCCAATGGAAAAAAAAAAGCAGCCACACGTATCCAGCCTTCTCAATTTAAAATGTCACACAATATAGCCTCACAATCATTCAGGTGACACTCTGAGTTTATCTCATGTGATGCATTGTGAGTTCAAGGGACACACCAAGGACAGTTCACTGACATGTTAATTATATCTCCAGCAAGAAAATCCAGTTTAAAAAAATGGTCTGTGGGTATGTGCATCCCTTCAGAAGGACAAGAGACCAAGGAGATTGTTCTTTTGTTCTTCTCGGAGAAGAACCATTACACACCTCTCAGTAACCAAAGAGGTAACAACCTTGACAATACACACTTAGCTCAAATCCACTTGCTGAAAAAAGCCTGAAGAGTGTCAATAGAAATTTATATACAATAATTACATTGATGATCCTGCGCTGCTCAGCTTGGGGCTTTTGAAATGGAGATTAGTGGCTGAAGATGATAATGTTCACGTTCAGGATGTGGCTTTTCAAAAAGTAGTTTTGAAAATGAATGCAATGTGAAGCAGGTTCATTGGTTCAGATAATTTTGAATTATATCTCTTCTGTGAAGGGAGCAATTGGACTCAACTTCTGTTATTATTAGTCAGAGCACTTATGCCCCTGCTGCTGAAGAAAAGTTCATAAACTCAGGTTTGCTCAAGATGGATGAGCCATAATATGCTCATCAGAAGTTACCTACTGTTTTATCTTTCATTACACATTTGCAGTGTTTCATTTTTCTCTTGCCATACTAGGCTGTTAATGAAGATGGCCAAATGGATCATGTCAAATTGTATCCCCATTTATATAAAAATGCAATATGTCACCATATAAGAAAAACAATTCTTATGCCAGCTTATCATCACTGTTACGATCATCTGCATGGGTTTCTGCAAGTGTCTTTATCAAAAAGGTGTAAAATGATTCTTTTGGCATCATCTGGAGAACTATATTCTCTCAGAAGCATATTTCTGTCTCTTCCAAACTGATGACAGATTTTTAACTACTAGCAGAAATAAAACAAATTTCTTTCCAGCACATGATTTCCATTGAAAAAACCCTTCAAGCATGTAGTTTCCCTAATGTTTGACAGTCATTCCTGCATCATAATGCAGAGTGAAATGTACTGTATCATAATATATACATACCTGAGAGGATGGCTTTAAGCTGCAGGGTCTGGGGTGTCAATCACAGTTTAGCAGTGGCAGCAGGGAATTTGGTTTGCATTGGGAGACCTGAGTGAGGATTTAGGTTCAGACTTGAGTGGTTTTCCTGTCCTGAGCTTTGTGTTGTTCCTTAGGTCAGCTACAGGGTTCCCAGCTCTAAGAGAAACAAGCTCAATACCTCCAGCAACATCTGCTGTACACACTAAATGTGAGATGAAGAGAGAATGTTGCCCTGAGCCCCATTGCTAAACCTTGTATCACGTCAGGAAGGTATTCAAGAGACAGCGGCTTATGCAATTAGTAGGTATTATTAATTTAATAACCTGTCCTCCATTTCAGGCTACTCCACCAATACTACTGTGCCCTTTGTAATACACATCTTTAAAAACCCATTTGTTTCATTATGGTGTCCCCCTAGGGAACAGAGCAATAAGGCTAAAAGGGTTTGTGTATTGGTATGTATCTTAAACTACTGCAGGTTGTGCTGAATGAATGGAGAGAGATTTGGATGTGACTCTGGAAATTCACTTTAATAAAGTGTCAATCCCTCATTTCAGTGAAATGTTTGCCAGAGATGAATATTTGCTATCATCAGTACTTGCATCACATCTCAAAGACAGAACTAACACATACTTCTAACTCAAATTGACATAAATTGCAGGAAGAATCCTTTCAAAAATAAAGGGCTGAAGGCTATGCCATAAAATGCCTCTCCTACTTCCTGCTCTCTGTTTTTCATCTTCCTGGCAAGGTGAGCTTTCTGACATAAGCTCCTGTGAGTGCAGCCAGAAATGCAAAAGAGAAAGGTAAAGTGGGAGTCACTGTGACATTCCTGTTCCCAGCTGGTGCAGTTACACTGGGTAGGTGCCCAGCCACCTTCTAGGTTTGAAAATAACACAGAACCCAGGATTCTTGGACCTTTTCTTAGTACAAGAATGGAATAACCAATGTTCTGAAACATTAGCTCAGAGAAAGTTACCAAATTATGCCATATATCTGGCTTTCTCTGGTACTTGAGAGCTCAGGCTAAGTCAGGTGTCAGTGAATTACAGAGCTAGCCAGGATCCACACACACATCTTTCTTTGCAGGAAACAACTGGATGCTCATTACTTGTGAGACTCCACTAAGTACAGCGTCTAGACAGATAACATACATTTTACTTTATCCACTGATCATTTGCACATGGGTTTTACAGCCCAGATTGTTTGCTTTGCCAAGGGTTGGCTCCTGAAGGGTATTGGTTTTGGAGACCCTTAAACATTCCCAGTATCCATTATCTGAGGTAATACTTCCCTCTCACTTCCTGTTTATTATTCCAGTAATTTTAACCCTGCCAGACAGTGTTCCAGCAGAGCTGATTCCAGTTAAACACTTCACACTATCAGTTTTCTTCACACAACTGGACCGGACCAAAAAAGAAATGTCATTGCTGAGGTCCAAGGGCACTCATCCCTCATGTGGGGATGGGCTCTCCTCACAGGCACAGGCAGGGACTTCCCACCAGGGCTCAGCCTCTTTGCCAGACGAGCATCTGAGGAGCTCCTGGGTTGTTAGACTTGCATTTTGCATTCTGTGATCTCACTTCGTGCTGTTCTCAAACTTCACATTCCCATCATGAATTGCTATGTTTGTAAGCTTTTCTTTTAGGCAAGTATCAGAGATTGGTTTTATTTTTATAATTGTCACAATTTCCAGGTTGTATAAGCATCTGCAGGGATGTTTTCTCTCAGGGAACTCTCCTCTTTGTATTTTGGAGAAGATCTCTATCACCTTTTGTGGAGAGACAGCACAAACTCTGGATCACTTGTAAGCACACTAAATATCTCACAAGGTGTACTGACATTGAGTTAGGATTTTGCACAAATACAGACCTAACAAAGGTGTCATTTAGGCAGTTACAGTGGGCAAGAAGTGATAGAAGAAGTAACTTTTCATCTTATTTTACTTAAAAATAAGATACACACAAATATATTATTTATTTTTTGAATCACCTGCGAAATGCACAGCTCTTGTTTCTGCTTTGCATTATGGACCAACAATTTCTTTTCATTACTGACAGAGTATTTACTTTTGCAGAAAAAGTACTTGATAAAAAAGGAAATAGGCAAATGGCTTCTGATGTTGTATTATTGTTTGTGAAGCTGCAAAACACAAAGCAACGAGAAGGAACTGTTCTAATTTGCAAAAAATTCCTTGAGTGATTACTTTGTTTTCCTGTTATTCAGATCCGCCAGCTTGGAAATGGCTATTTAAAGGTTTGTGAGGGTTGTCAGCATCATTTAAGACCTGCATAGCTTTACATTAGTGGTAGGTGCTTTCACAATCAGCTTGTATCTTGACTGTTTAAATCTCCTGCTTTCACTAGGCAACACAGATACCTTGGGATAGATTTTGCACTTGGCTGGGGCTTGAAATCCTTTTCTGGTGGCATAAGTTGCCCGGTAAAATGTGTGCCCATTAAATAAATTGCACCCACAGTTCAATGAATGGTGCAAAAATGTATATCCCACAAGGTTTTAATAATTAAAAACCCCTTTAAATACCAAGCCAGCTTATTGCTTTTGAAATTAATTCACTTTCCCTCATGGATCACATTTTGACAAAATGGACTTTTTCATGCATAATTTTAATTTTATTTTGTTGAAGTCACATTTTCAACTTAAAACATTTAAAGGGAAAAGGTTCAAGCCAGCTCCAGCCAGAACATTGCAATCTCAGTGATAAGGCTGTCAGTCTGTTAGCATCACCTTCAAGGACTGAATTTATTTGTGCTGTTAAAGAGGGCTGAATTCAACATGCAAAACAGCATAAGTCAGTGTGATTAATATCTATGGAGAAAGGACATTTCTTCTAAAGGCAAGAGACCACACCTTTGCTGAGTGGGTCCCAGGGAGCTCTGATGAGCTGGAGGTGTTTATAAAATAGTCCCTATGAATATTCCTGCTTCATTTGATTTTAATGTATGATGTGACACCTTAGAATTATTTCTATGCCATTTCACCTTATGAATGGAATGATACCTTTTCTATACTTACAGATCATCTGAGAGTGTCTGAAGATGCCCAAAATGCAATTTCTCAAGATCCACCTGCAGGGTTCTTTAAAACTATAAATTCCTGGACATTGTCTCCACAGGCTTTGATGCTGCCTGCCATTAATGCTTCTCCTGCCTTCTTCAAACATTTAACCCATCACATTTTTTATTTTACATAATACTTTCCCAACAGGAAGTAGCTCACATGAACTTAACATTCACATTAAAAATAAAAATAAAATAATTTTTCCATATTACCTGATAATTTTTTCACAGACTTCAGCAGAAGGAACAGAACCCAAAACAAACATGGAAGCTGGTAGGCAACTCAGATTCCTGGGGTGTTCTGAGATACCAGCTATTCCCCATATGGACAGAAAAAAATCCTTTTAGATCCTCAGAGTTTTTTGATTTAATTATTGTGTCAGCCATCCCCCAATGCATAAATAAGGGCATCTTGTTATTTGTCTGTTTGTTTCCTAATGAAGTCACAGTTGCTCTTTTTTTATAAATAATGCTATGGAGCCATTTAATGGGGAGAGAGAATATGCACATAATATCATACTTATCTAGAATACAATAAATTGAATATCTTTACACAGAAAAACACTGACTTTCTCTTCAACTCTGAGCTTCAGTCTGGAGGATTTGTCAGACCAGGTCTCATTTGGCTAAATTGAGTTACAGGGGGCAATACTTTGTGATGTGGCTGCGCATTTTGTGTGTGTGAGGCTGAGGTTTAACAGTGCTGATGGCATAGGAACACATATGATGTGTTTGAGAAGCATTCAGAGACGATCTCCTACCTTAGGATGCATAGATTTTTTTGATGCCTTAAGCAGCAGAAAAATTAACAAAATTTGATATAGCTTGTTCTAAGAGGTTGCATAAAATTTATGACAGCCCATCATGAAAGCAGATGGAATGGACAGGGATGTTTTTTCCCCCCATTTAGCAACAGGAGGCTGGAGAAGAGGCTGCCCCAGCTCTGTACAAGGCAGAGCAGACACCTGCTTAGGTTCAGCTTGTTTGATGGAGAGGACATTTTGGCCAGCACTCTTTCCCAACACTTCTCTCTTTGACCTTTTCCTTGGCATTTTTATGTGCTTCCTAATGCTCTACAACACACAAGCACAGGGATCGCGTTCCCTACTTGTGCTATAACAATGCATTTGGTGTTTCTATTAGATCAATTCATAACGTAAAATGTAACCTATTTGTAAAAGTTTTGCTTGCATTGTTTTTGGGAACCAGGCTTACCTGGACTGAGTTTGGGTGCAGATATAAGCTCAACACACAACGCAAAGGTTTCTGTGCCTGGAAGCTCTGTACCATATTTTACTGTAGCTGCTGTACACATCTTGTCCAAAGCAAAAGTCAAAGTATTTTACTCCACTGTTTTGTAAAAGTGGAATTTTCTAAACCAAAAGAGATAGAGAAATAAAATAATAATAATAGCTGATCAATGGACAGCAATAGTCTAAAAGGCTTGACACTAGTCACTATTGATGTGTGGAGTACAGTGAGTCAGGAATATTGAGTATCAGCTTGCCCAGCAATGTTCAACACTGGTCTGGTTATAAAAACAAAATATCAGAAATGCCAAAATAGATCCAGGCCAGTTTGGGTTTGAAACAAAAGAGACCAGGCATTTTTCTTTGCTTCTTGGCAGCAGATTATTGCAATGCCTTCCACTGTCACTGCCTGACACAGGACTTGCCTCTGCAGTGGATGCAGCAGCAGAACAAGGGAAACAGGGCATGGCAGGGCCTCCCATGTCCCTGCAGAAGGATCAATTTTAGGTCTGCTACACCACCAGCCTCAAAGAAAGGGTGACCACCTACAGTTCCTGGGGGCACACCTGTGGAATAAAAAGAAAATGGACAGACCATGTCCATTAACTCCAATTAATGCAATAAACCTCTCCTGGATTTCGTTCAATTTTAAGTCCAGGTATGCAGCACTTTCCCTTATCAGTCTTTCCTTCAAGACTTCCTTAGAAGGAGTCTATATCTTTCTTTCCCCACAAATGGAGATTCTACACAAATGTGGTCCCACAGCAGGAAACTATACAGTATGGTATAAAGGAACCTTTTGTCAAACTTAAAAGGATTAATGCATTTCTTTCACCAAAAGCTCTGCATGCCTCCCAACTCTAGCAGTTTATAAAAGGAGAAGGATTTTTGTTTAAAATGCAGGTAAAGCCCAATTATCCAATGTGAAATCTCAAGCTGTTTGTTTGGGGTCCAAATTGAATGTGAGGGAAGCAGTTCCCTTAGTATCATGTCCTAGAATGTCAGTGCATGGATTTTGTGGACAAGGAAGCCACTGAAAAAAGAGAAAGATTTTGGTGTTTAACATCTCAAGCCAGCACTGTTTGCAGTTTTTGGGCCAGGGTAACTGAAGTGCAACAAAGCACCATGTCCAACAGAGCCTGTAATGACTTCAATTTTCATAATCATGGATGTGAACACCCCTTTCTAGAAAATCTTTTACCAGCCATTTTTCACTGGGCATTTTAGAGCAGTAAAATGAAAATTAGTATTGATTTCTTGTCATTGTTACAGGAGCACAGCCCATGGAAGCGCTGGGTGGCTTCCCATTGGTGGCACTGCAGAGCCACTGGTGGACATGCAGCTCTGTCACATCCTGCTGTGATGGCTTCACGAGTTACTTCCCCAGCTGCCCTCTCTGCCCCATCTGCAGTTCCCCACTCCCACAGCAGAAGGAAAAGCTCAGCCTTCAGCCACTGCAGTTCAGAGCTTGATGGTTTAGCATAAACCTCCCATTTTGGCTGTGCAGATCAAATGTTCTGACTCAGGAGCCTTGGTGATGGTTCAGTGTTAGTGTTTGCTTCACCTTTCTGTGCTGAAGGTGTTCCCAATAGCAGAGGCAGATATATTTTTTCCTCAGGAAAGCAGCTCCCAGGCCATGATACTTGCTCAAACTGCTAGTGAAGGTAATATTCTGAGTAACACATCACTACCTTTTAACTTGATTCCTAATAAAATTGAGGATTATATCACAATTACATTAGAGAATTATATGCATAAAGAGTTGTAACCAGAGAGTTAAAATCTTGCATTGACATTGAATCTAAAATTAAAAACAAACAAGACAAATTGTAGCCTGAACGGACTCCTACATAATTTGGAATTTCAATGCATGACTTTGCTGTTAGTCAAAGTCCCCTTTCCTTTAACCTCAAGTGTTTGAATGTCTCTCCTGTCTGAATGTCACCACAAGGCAGCACTGAAGGTCATGTGAGCGCCCGGCACTCCACAGTGTGTCCTTTATCAACATGTGCCACTTGTTCTTTCCAGGCAAAGGGAACACTCAGCACAACTCACCTTCTTGAAATCACAAGATTTGCTTTTAATACATTTCAATTAAATCTGGCGGGGATTGACAGGCTCTGTGAATTCACCTTGGAGAGTGCAGTCAGGACATGGGAGCCATGAAATGCCACTGTGTGTAACTGGGCTAGGTAACTGTGACGTGTAAAGCAAGACCCCATTTTGGGGTTGGAATAAAGGATATTCATCCTCAAGAGGCATTTTGTTGATAAGGGGACAATAACATTTTAAACTAAACATCAAATTGGCCCAGAAGATTCTGCTGCCAGCATTACCAGGGCTGAGTATTGCATTTCGCCTGGTGCCTCTAAGACTGATGGTGCTCAGCAGGAGTGAATGTCAGCTTCTCCTCTGAATCCCAGCCACGGTGCTGGTCACAAGGAAGAGACCAAGAGATGGCTCAGGTACTCCTGCCCTGGCCTTGCCATGGTATGTGGGAATAACAGAGGTGCTGCCAGAGCACTGCTGGAGTTATTTCAAATAACCCACCAGTAGATTTGTCTGGTTTTCAGACAAGGAAAGCAACCCTCATGTCAGGAAACTTGAAAGGATACGGGAAAAAATGCATGGCAGTAGGCTACACCACCACAGGAGGAAAACTGGTGTCAATATATAATTAATAATATAAATTAATATAAATATAAATATAAATATAAAACAATATAAATATAAATATAAAATAATAATATAAAAAATAAAAATAATATAATAATAAGGTTGAAAAATATAAATAGTTTATGCATATCCCAATACAAACATATTTCAAACTGCTCTCTTCTCTCCCCTGAATAGCTTGTTAATCAATCAGTGACCCTCTTGTTCTGTTACCTCTGCAGATATTATTTGAGTATCACCTCAGTTATGATGATTATTCACTAACCCCAAACCTCCTACAACCTTGTGTGCCTCATCATGTGCTTTTCCTCTGAGTGTTCAGTCAGGCAACCTCATCGCTCACCATTGAAATGTTTTATGCCTTGGCAGATTTCTGATTCCAAAGATGAGGGATGGGGAGGGCAAGTCAGTTTCATTGTCACCATCTGTCATGACCATAAAAGGGAAAAGTAGATACCAAAAACAACATCAACAAAAAATAAATTATGGTACCTAGATTTGCTCCATGTGCAAACCATACAAACAGAATAAGCTCACTCAGATCTGAAACCCTTCTCTGCAGTGAGGGCTTTTATGCAGTGAGATGCCATTATAATTAAAGCAAGCTCCTTTGGTTCTGCACAGTCTGCATTCAGGGCCTCCTGGAAGGAGCATTCAGTCAAGTAACTATTTTATTAACCAATTGATTTTTCCTGTTAGTCCTTAACCTCTTTGTACCTGTTAGGAATGGTTATGAAAGCCAAATAAATTGTTTTCTTTCACCTCTAAAAGGCAACAATAAATAATAAAACAGGTTGAACAGGGTTTCAGTGGAGAACCCAAATACGAATAAAAACACCTGCCGTGTATCATACAATATAAAATACTAACTGCTAGGAGCAGCACAGTATTTCAATAAATTACATTGTCACACTGACCTTTATTGATATACTGTTTCTCAACTTAAAGGACTGATCCTGGTGCTTTAGGAGATCTTTTGTTGTGAAGGACGCGCAGATTCATCACATAACAAAAAGATTATTTGCCCACCATGGGGCTGACTAAGTCTGTATTCTAAGCAGAAGCAAAGCCCCCCAAATATTTCAGGGACAGTTAATGTTTAGAGATTTATTTAGCATCACAGGAGAACAAGCATTCATTCCTGAAATAAGTACAAAATGTGATTTATATTATCACTTAGTACAAAGCGGAGGAAAAAAAGGGAGAATAAAGAAAAGCAAAGCTCTTTCATTTCTGCTAGATAATAAACAGCCTGATTTTATGGAATGTTACACTGCCATGAAACTCTGCAATGACAGTTCAGTGCTGGAAAATTAAATTCACCACACTGGCTGAAACCCAGCAGAGTTATTGGTTCCTCTGTACCAATGGCTGGGATGAAAGACTAAGAAGGTGTGCAAAGAACACGTTTTTGAAGTGTCAGAAAAAACCTCACACTAAAAAACCATATGTGCTCCTCTAAAGAACATTCCCTGCTCCAACAAACCCAGCAGAAACAACCTGATTGAGATCCAGAATATAACAACTGAACTTGCACTGCCTATCTAAAGAAAAGCCCAAATTATAGTCTAAAGATTCTTCCAACACGTAGTCCAGAGCTGCAGCATATTTTGTCACATATAGAAGATTTTGTACAAATTATGAAATCTAATGTTCTTCTTCAGAGGTTCTAATGTTCAGAGGTTCTCTCTGCCTTAAAATATTCGGATATCCTGGGAACATTTGGTTCCTTCTGCTATTAAGGTTGACTCATGCTGGTTTGAATAAAATTCTGACTCCAAGTGTAGTTGTCCAATGGGGTGAGAAGTTATATTTTTTTGTAAAACACTACCACCACCAACAACAAAATGATTTGTCTCTTACTGAAGAAGTAGCTTTTCATTTCTCTGTTTTTCTGTGGCTGTGTAATGAAAAAGAAGTTGAAGGCTGAAGAAGAATATGTTTAAAGAATAGCCTGTTGGTGCTGTGTAATTCAGTCACTGAGCATAGATCTGTGAAGAGAGGTGAGGAAACTGCCCCCTGAATGAGTCCCTGTGCTTGACTCCTTTTCTTCCCTGGGTCCTGGTGGTCTTGCACAGAACAGTTATGTGATAGGCACTGATTGCTGCTCCTGTATCAGGTGCCAGCAGATTATCCCCATTCCTTGCTATAACATCTCTCTTTACAAATAAATCCATGGATGGCTCTTCAAGTAGTTAGCCAGCTTTGAGAAGCCCCTGTATGATGCTTTCCCCCCCTCTTCCTTTAAAGGAAAGTTTTGTTAAATTCCGTAGAGCAGTGTCCATGGCTGGGCTGACAGTCAGGTGATGCCTGGCTGCATCACCTCTCCTGTTTTCCCCCTGACAGCTTGCAGCCCTCACAGCCTCTGCACTGCAGGCTCTTGGCACAAATGAGTCCTCCCACTGCTCCTTCTTCAGTCACTTTTGATGTTCCAGGAACCCAGCCTTCCACCTTTCTTGTCTCCACCTGTTTCTCTGGGACAAACTCTACCACTTGCTGCTTTCCTTGCTTCTCTCCACCTGAGCCTCCCTATTCCTGTTGCTCATCCCATCAAACTGCCAAGGCACCTCATCCACTGCATGACTCAGGCCACTGCTAATCACTCCCACCTTCTTTCCTAAGTCCAATCTCCTCCTCACCAACCAGAAATTTCACAAGGGAGTCTGAATGACGGGGGCAGAGACAACAAATGTTGCATTTAAATACAGAATTAAAAGGCCACCACCATATGGCACGATCAGATCCAAATGCAGTGAGATGTGCCAGGGCAATGCCTTTGCTTTCCCAGAATATGCCACCAGTGATGCAGATAGGCTATTCCTGTGTTGGCAATGCCTGTGCTGGGTGGGAACACACAGAAGAGCTGAAGGCAGTAGATTTGTTGACACTTTTGGATATACCTGTCATGCACCCTGCCTTCCTGGCCCCAGGATTCCACAGAAGAAACAGGGCATAATAAACTTGATTGATTTGTGTTTCTCACTCATCCAAGTGGTTTTCACTTTGGTGTCCCTTGGTCTTGCTTTTTCATTTTTGTTTGGAGCCACTGAAATCTCACCTTCCAGAGAATCCAACCTGTAGGACTTGTCATCTGGTTGAAAATGTCTGCACAGCATGAACAAAATTTATTGTCCTCTGTGCAACCTGTTTTGGTGGCTCTAATAGAAAATATAGCAATCCCTCTTTTATGCTCTGCTAGGAAACAATCTGCCTTTTTTTCTTTTTCAGGAAGGGAAAAGTTTTTGATAGAATTTTTACTAGCTTTATATAAACCAGAATATCCTCAAAATCCAGCATGCAGCCAACAGTACTCACAGTGAACTTAAACCTTTGAATGTCTTTTCTGTAGTTTCTCCTTAGATTTAAAATCTTGGTTAAAGCAAAACTTCAGGCTTTTAAATTGCCACGGCTAAAATGTGGCAGAGCAATTATATGACTTGTGGAGCACTGTGTTCAGTTGAAGTGTTAATATCATCAGCACTAATTTGTTTTTGTCTTTTCTTACCCTAAAATTCATGGCCATTGAAACGTATTACTAGTTTATCATCTTGTGTCCCTTAATCTGCAAAACAATCTCAGTCCTTAACAAAATTTTTCAAATGTGACATGTTTTCCAGAAGCTTTAAGGTCCCTGAGTTTTAAAGGAGGAAATAGATTTCTTCTTACCCTCTTTGTTTTTTATTGTTTGGATTATTTGGGGGTTTTCTTGTTACATTTTTTCTATAAACTCTGTCTCTTGCTGCTGCCAGCCAGAAAGGCCCCAGTGGGAGACCCAAGGTCACTGGGAACTGAAGACAGACACTGCGCAAATACTTAGGATGAAAGAATATCCCACTGGGTTTTGGACTTACAGTTTCTTGGCTCTTGTGACTTGAAATAAATATCTCCTCACTGTCTGGAGCCCTCAGCCGTATCCTCTCCCTTCCAAAGCGAAGCACATTGCAGCCAGACTTACACAGGTGAAGAGGATGAAAACCTTTGTCATTTGCTTTATCCATAATGATACATTGACTTCCCTCTGCTAGGGATAGGGTGAATATTTTTACTGGCTTCTACGGAGCCTCGAATTTCACACAAATATTTTAGGAGATTTCATCTCAACAACTTATTGTAGAGATTTAGGGATATGCAAAGTGTTGTTCAGAATGTGGTTTACTTTTTAAAATGCTTCAAGAAGGATTTGGCATCCTTCTGGGATTTCCCCACCTCATAATTACAGAGGAGAGACACTGAAGACATCTTGCATTGGAATCTTCAGACTGAAGTCTAGGTTACCTTTCAGGTTTTAATACTGATTTCCCTGGTGATCTTCTGCATGTTGATTAAACCTTTCAGTCCCTATCCTTACAAATGGGATTAAAACATGTCTGTGCTTTATTTGGATGTTACAAAAACCTCACTGATGAGTGGCTACTGTGCTAGCTTATAAAAATCAGAGAAAAAATACAAACTTATCAGCAAAAAGAAACAGAATGTTTGCCACATGGGACACTTGCAACCATCTGGGAACAGAACACAAAACTTTATTTTTTCAGAATAATTTTCTGAACTGCCTAGTCAGCTCAGTCTCCTATGGTTGGAAAGAAATAAGCAAAAACTCTTCACAAAAAGCTTCACAAAAATAGAATACACCATGCTTTTAGCTAAAAGCCATCTCTAACCTACTACACTGACCATCTGCGAACCAAGCTTGGCTTATGCACTTTAAAGTCTAAAGATATGGAAAAAGAAAGGAAGAGGGACTGCAGATAACCTGCTTAATTCTCTCACTTACGAAATGAAAATGTCCTCTGCACCTTGCTTTAACCTTCTATCTTTAAAGACATTCAACAGGGAATACACTCGATTCAGTTTGACTTTAGCTATTATTAATGGTATCTTGGATAAAATCATTCACCAAGCAACCAAAGGATAACTGGATTTTGACTCTCCAAAGTAACAAAGTAGAAAGCTATCACAGAGATCTGCTGCTGAAACAGGAATGGACAGAATGTCTGATGTTCCTCTGAGCTGACAGAGCTTGAGCAGGGATACAATCCTGTGTGATGGATCCAGCTGGATGGCAGATATCACAAGACACAGCCATCCAGTGCAATATCAATATGAAGCTTTTTCCATGGCATGAGCAGGGGTGCTCAGAAGCCAGCTGTCAAAGCAGAAAGCTGAAAAAGGTTCCTCAACACAAATACTTAATATTTAGGAATCAAAAGTCTCACAAGAAATTCATTTCTGTTCACTCACTGGATCTGAAAGAAGGAATAAGTAAAAAAAAAACTCTCTCTGTCCTTTGGGTCCTGATGAAAAGTGTGATTTCTTAACAAAAGCCTCAAAACTCTATCTGCTTCAAATGTGGTTGTCTGAAACATCAAGGCAGCAGTCAAAATGAGATCCCTGGGAGAGACAATGCACGAGGTCAGAATGCTGCAGCCTCACAACTTCCACAGTGGAAATAAACGGGGCATCAGGCTATGTACTACACCAAAAAGGGCAGAATTAAGGGCTATATTAGTCCCTGGCCTTCAGAATCATTCACAATTCACCTGAAGTTGCTTGCATATAAATGAGGAGATGATAGAGACATGTGCCTTGAGGTTCTGAATGAAATGAGGAAAGGCAGGAATGAGCCTCCTACTCTATTACCAAGTGCATCTGCTTTTAAACCGTGCAGGCACACCTCTGGCCCCTAAAATAATTTTTTCCCCACTGGTTTCCTAAAGATCTCAGAGGAGTCTTGACTTCTGTCATTTTTGTTTTTCCTTTAAACAACAAAGGACCAAAACAGTAAATTCAGACTTTTGTGAATTTGTTACTGATTTTGTTTTAGTTACAGGGCTTCTGTTTCTTCTTGGCAGTTGCTGTCCTTATTGCTACCCCACCCACCTCACTAACTATACAAAAACTGCAGATACACAGACTTTTGATCTTCCCTCTGTTCCAAGCAGCAGCAACATACCCTTCACTGTTTAGATCATTATAGGAATATCACTGAGAAGAACAGGAGATTAAAATAAACTATTGCAAAGCAAACATTTTCCGTACTGTTATAAACTCCACTCTGTCCGGAAGCTGGGAATGCCCCAGGGGAGATGCAGCCCCAGGAGAGCAGCAGCAAAAAGTAAACTGTCCCCTCTCTGGAGAGTAACTCCTTCTGTCAAGTGTTCTCTTGTCTGAAGAGTGTGGCTGTCATGATAAATCACCTCACTGAGACAGGCAGCTGATAGTCTGAGGAGATGCTGTGACCTCAGGGCACAGACTGGGAGGTCAGACTGGGCTGGAGGTCCTGCCGTGCTCCTTCATCCTGGAGAGGACTGTGAGCAACCCTCTGGAGAGGGGCACAGCTGGTGGGGGCTGCACCTGGGCTTATGCCATTTCCATGCTGAGAACCATCCCTCAGAGAGGGAATGTGGGACAGGAGGGGAGACTGCACACACCTTGGAACATGTGTTATCTAAATATACCCACAAATAGGTACAACCAAGGGAAATTCATCTGCTGCTGACAGAGTTCCTGCTTGTCCACAGGGCAGTCCCTGGTAGGACCCAATATTTTCAGCTTTAGGATACAACACTCAAAGGTGCTGGTCTGCGTCTATGTGCACTCATTAAAAATGACCCTCACAGTGAAAAACCTGAGCTCTAGGAAAGGTTTTTCTATAAACTACGGATACACTGATCAGTTACCTGGAACATGGGACTTTGTAAAGCTGAGTCACAGAAATGGCAACTGATGACTCATCTAAAGTGCCACCCACGCTAATGTTGGATCCCTGGAAATCTTAGTTCAAACACAGATACTGCATTCCATAAAATCATAAAACAGTAGAGGCTGGCAGGGACCTCCAGCAACTTCATAGTCCAGCCCTCCCTACTCAGAACAGCATCATCTAAACCACGTTGTTCAGGGCTGTGTCCATTGTGTCCAGTCACAGTCTAAGTAACTGCAAGGATGGAGATTCCACAGCCTCTCTGGGCAACCTGCTTCAGTGCTCAATAACAATTTAATCATAGCCTACAAAGTTCAGAACAACTACCCTCCTCACTTCATTTTCTGTCCTTGCCTTTGATTTCATGTTCTGTCAGATCAATATAAACCTCGTTTGGGTCCTTCGCATTCATCTTCTGTTCCTGGAAGTCAAAGAACTGTTTTCCTGTGATTTCCCTTTGTTTATGAAAGAACACCCTTTGACAAACACTGGTTGGACTGGTACAGAGGCAACACATGGGGCCCTTTACCTTCAAACATATATGTCTGAGGAATACGCTCTGAAATACAGTACTGGGAGTCTGTGGTGAATTAATTTCAGTTAAAAATCCATAAATACAGATACATGCAGGTAAAGCAGGATATATGGGGAATAGAAAGAATAACATAAGAAAAATGCTCAATATACACATTAATCATACATGTATTAAACCTCACTTGCAAAAGTAATCCCTAGAAGCCCAGTGAATAATTTTAATTTGTAAAGTTACATATCAAACAAAGTATTTCCAAGACTGAATTCATAACTTTGCCATTATAAAGTCAGACCATCATGCCAAGTTATTTCATGCTTTATTGTGGGGCAAGTTTTTGTTTCTTTCTTGCTAGCCAAAATAGCCAAAAGAATAAAGAATTATTCTGTCCCTCTAAGCCAGCTTTTATTCACATCTGGCTTTTATCATTCCTTTTCAAGTTTGCTAAATTGTTGTAAATCTTTTGGAAAATGCATACAAATTCACTGCAGACAATTACATCTGACAAATCAAAAAACATCTTTGTCATCTCTGGACTCAGCTGTATTGCTCTGTATATGTCTGTACAAATTCTTCTAACGAGATTTTGGGGCTGTGGGTATTCTGTGACCAGTGATTCAGTTCACTTCAATAGCCATCAGATGGCTGTGAGTATCCTCTGTTCTGTGCTGAACCTGGCTAAAATTTGAAATTATGAATAAGAGCTATAAATCACTGCACTTTCCTTGAACGTTATAATCATTAAAAAGAAAAAAAAAATCAGTTGAGCAATGATGTATGTTGCCAATGTACCCAATCCATCAGTCATTTGACTCTGCTCTTGACTGTAAAGATAGACTGAGATCAATTTTCTTCCTGTCAGCAGCTGAAGTAGATGATTCTCATGCCTTCAGTTCCATTCAGAGAACTGTGCACTGGGTTTGTTAATTCTGATAAAATCTGCTCTAATTTTGTGAATTTTGATACGCTTAATCTTTGTGAAATATCCCTGAAGGATTACAGAGAAGCACAATTTGACTGAGATCAAAGCTCAGGCAGACATCCAAGTTCAGATTGATTTGAAGTGACAAACTGTAGACCCTAAGACTTGATTGTGACTGCAGCCCTTTGGGATGCTGCATGGGCTTCAGATACAAATCCTCTTCATGCTTTGATCACCCAGCAAACTGTTGCATGACAATAAAAAAACTGCATCAGAAAAAAAGTCATATTAAACTTACATTTTGTAAAACTATAAACAATAGTACTTTTCTACCAGAGGCCATCACAGGAAGCTACTTTCTAGTACCAGCTCTATGAACACAGGCCATGGGCACAAATATCACTTGTGAGTTGTACTGTAGCCCTTTGGTAAAGTCCTGGACACTCCAAAATATGCCAGGAAGAAAAGTCATAATCAATTAATCTGTTTGCCTTCTCTGAAGGATTAACAGATCCCAAGACACTGGAACTATGACCACTGTCTCTAATTTAACTGAGCAATACTGGTTTACTCCCGCTAAGGCTCTGATCTTGTGTAAACAGTTACAGGGCACAAATCAAACCCCAAGAGCATAGATGCGTTCTTCCAGGCAATCTAGATCATCTTAGGCTGCAGAATTAAATAGGTCAACCTCAGCAGCTTGATAAAAACTTCAAAAAGATTGTGTCATTATGGCTTTGATGTTTTGCAGACCTGAACTGCATTTGTAAGTGAATGCACTGAAAGCATTAGCTGAAGAGTGCCTATAATAGCAAGTAGGAAAAACAGCAAGAGAGTCCATAATAATACCCCCTTGCCTTCAAATGGAAATGCTTTCTCATTTAGATAGGAAATTGCACTCATAAACCCTAGCTAAGTATGACCTTATTCTTCTTAGTGTTTACCACTGTGGATAACTGATATAGAGAAAAGGATTTTAGATCTGCAGCTCTTTAGAGCCAGAAGTGATGCTTATTATTGTATCCATTGCTCATAAAGTAGCATATAGATTTTGTGCTCTAAAAAAAGCTAAGTCAGTGCTCTTTGGGTGGCAAAAATATATATTAGAAGAAAAATAATCTTTTACGTGCTGACATATAATGTAATAAATCTATCATAATCAGAGAAAACATGCAGACACCTCATGGAACTAGTTTAAGTTAAGGTTAAGTAAAGAATCTTAGTGAAGATTTAAATATAAAAGCTAGAGAGGGACTTTTTACAAGGGGATGTAGTGACAGGACAAGGGGGAATGGCTTCCCACTGACAGAGGGCAGGGATAGATGGGAGATTGGGAAGGAATTGTTCCCTGGGAGGGTAGGGAGGCCCTGGGACAGGGTGCCCAGAGAAGCTGTGGCTGCCCCTGGTTTCCTGGAAGTGTCCAAGGCCAGGTTGGACATAGGCTTGGAGCACCCTGGGACAGTGTAAGGTGTCCATGCACATGGCAGGGGATGGAAACATGGTCTTTAGGGTCCCATCCAACTCAAACCACTCTGTGAATCTATGATTGTGTGATTTAAGCATTTCTGTAAGGGGCCTTTGGTTCCTGCAATTTACCATCTCAGCAGACTATGCAAATAATTTACTGTCTCTCATTTCACTGTGATTGGCAATTAAAATGATATAGGACATTTTCACAGTGAAAATTATGTTATGGAAAGATGTATCACTCCTACAGCATGAGCAGTCACAAATCAGTCTTTGGTATTCCCTTTGTAAGTTAAAAAGCTAATCATCTGCCGTCTTCCTCAAAATACATTTGAGACTTGGTTTCTGGTTCCAAAATGAGACTGAAGTCAGAGAGAGAAATTCCTTTAGCCAGTGCTCACAGAATCTTTGCAGTCCAGCACCATCCCCCGCTTTCCAGGAAAACGGTACACTTTTAACATCCTGGGACCATTTGGAGCTGGGTTGGGTCTCTCCACCACTCCACCTTGTAGCAGATTTTCTTATCTGCATGCAGGACAAGGAGTTGGCCTTAATTTAGGGAGTTTAACAAAAGCAGATAGGAAAGCTTGGAACAACCATCAGAAATGTGGAGACTGACTCTTTTTATTTTGTCTATCTGGCCTGTTTCTGTGGCTTGCCAAGGTAAAATTGTTGCTTTAGATTCTCTTGAAATCCTTTTGCCCTCTGGTACTTACACATGGCTGGGCAAAGGTAGGTTAAGTTCAGTGACTGACAGATTCACCCTGGTAATTCATCCTGGATCCTTCCATTTGGGAGTATTCCTTTCCTGGAATCCAGCTCATCACACAGTAAAATCCAAACAACTTTTTTTGCTTATCCATAAAACAGATCCCAGTTCTCCAGTGCAATGGGCCCTGCAGGGATATTTCCACCCTAAAAGCAGTATGAGCAACTGCAGAATTCTAAATTAGAAATTATTAGCCACTAGGGGAGGTTTAGAATCCTGCTGCAGTGACACAAGCTTGTTTGTAAGGCTCACATGCTTATTTATATAATTATAGATAACTCCTTCTTCTAGGACATGGCGTTCTACCATGCAAGCATGATATTTCTTTCCCAGTTTTACAATGTGTTATATACACACATCTCCTAAGCAGCTGTCCCTTTATTATCAGCAATTTATAAAAATATAAAGTAAAATAGCTGAGTTTTTAATGTGTACATAACTTACAAAGAAATGTGGATCAATAGGGAAATATAGAAAGCACTTGAATATTCAGATTATGAATTGTGTGTATTGGAAATGTGGTTAGCCAGCTGCAAGACTCCAGAGTTATCAATTTCAATATGAAACAGTTTATGCCCTTTTCCAAGCAATTTTAGACAAATAATAAAACTGGCAGTAATCAGTCTTAAGTAGCATAAAAGTTATTTTAAAGGCAATTACACCCATCAGCATGGGGTCTCCAAAAGTCATCTGTAACCTCCCTGAAACTTGATTGTGGTTATAATGATTCCTCCCATGCAAACAGATACACTGATTTCTCTCTGTCCTTTGTGGGCTTGTTTACATTGGGAATATTTGCTGAATTTATAATGGTGCTTAGTCCCACCATACTGATGCCATCAATTTTTGCAAAATCAATAGCAAGTTATTTAAAATGTGTAGCTCTCATCCTACATCTACCTAGTTCTTTATATTATTTTAATGGTAACTTAGAGCTTCCTTAATTGGACCTCATCTTCCATCCCAACAGACAGGGATAAATCAGGGAAGTCACTGTACCAGATGAGTTCAACACCACTTATAAATGACCTGTGGTAGCTGCCACATGTTCCATCACTGACAAACTACCAGGGGCTGACCCTTCACAGAACCCATTACTCTGCCCAGTGACCATGTTTAACTGAGCAGTTTTGACATGAATGTGCTTCAGTTCTCCCTGGAGAGACTTACACTTCCCCAGGTTCCAGTGTGGTGGCAGACAGTGACAGAAAATAGAGCAGATTTGCACTGTGAAAGAGCATATCCGGTACAAAAAAAGGTCTGTGAGACACAAAATCATCATAGTTTCAACACAAGGCTTTTTATAGAACAAATAAACACTCTGGAGTTCTTTATTCATTTGAAGTGCTTCATTAAGTACACAGAAGCAAAAAGCTCCTGCCTTGGGACTCAAAAAGGCCCACCTGGAGAAAGATCTGTTTAGGACCTCTCCTGTTACGATCTTTCCAAAGAACACAGAGAAGTTTTACAGTCAAAGAAAATATCAGAATTTATGAAGATACAGATATTAAGAAGAAAGAGGAGAAATTAATGTTTATCAGAACTCTTCCTTAGTTAACTCTGTCTCTACAGGTGCATCCTTGGTTTCCAATCTTCAGATTAACCAATGGCTTGTGAATTGTGGGAACTCCAACCCATCCCCTTCAACCCTCTGTAAGTTTTTCTCTGTCCTTTCTGTGACCTAGTACCTGCTGTCTGCTCTTCTCAGTCCCTCTGTTTGATCTAGAAGCTCACATATGCTTGTTGTGACCCTTCCCATATATCCTCCTGCCTTCCTCCCCTTGGAGTCTCTGGAATTCTCTCTGCCTTGGATATTCAGTTGCCAAAAGCAAATAAAACATCTCCTTGTTCTTCCAGAGGGCCCACCTGTTGCTTGCTGGCTCTTTGTCCTCCCTCCGGGGTTACTTCAGCCTACGGGTCCCGTTTGCCCTTGTCCAGTAGCCCTTTTTGCCTCGATCACTACCTCAGTAACTCAGTCGGCGAGAACGAAAGAGTCGGAACTCTGGGCAATTGTATGCCACAAGGGTTTATTGTTAGGGGGAAGAGAACTTGGTTTTCAACCCTCGCAAAGGGGAACTGCCCCAGCAGAACCTTGAACAAAGAAAAGTCTGGGGTTTAAATACTTTCGGTTGAAATCGCCTGCCAAAACCTGCCGAACGGGGGCAGGAAGGTGGGACATGGGTAAGGGAGCCAATGAACAGGAACTGGGGGAATATTGACAACTGGTAAACCAACGGGGTAACAGAGAAGGGAGAA
The DNA here is from genome assembly GCA_013397795.1 of Orthonyx spaldingii. NCBI lineage: Eukaryota > Metazoa > Chordata > Aves > Passeriformes > Orthonychidae > Orthonyx > Orthonyx spaldingii. The sequence continues at coordinate 39,980 of VZTJ01005565.1, read as the reverse complement.
CTTTCTAGGGAAGTCATGGACAAGGGAATAAGGGGTGGGACAGCAACAGCCAACTGGGAGAACGGAATTTGGGTACATTCAAATAGGAGCACAAAGGATCCTGGGGGAGACCATCTACTCACCCTAACCATGGAGACGATCCCAAGGAATGCCCCAGTTATGGGTTCCATAGGCCTCTTGTTCAGTGGGATTGTTAGCCTCTGCACCCACCTGACCCAGTCCCAGTCACTGAGGAACAGAACACAAAGGAAGAACAAATCAATATAACATGTTCTGTCCAGCATATCCCCTAAATACAGAATCAGTTCAAATATGAACCCTTGCTCAGAACCACACCACCAAAATTCTCCTTGATTTAGAAGGGAAGGTGAAACAGCAGCAGTAACACCTCTGCAGATCTCAGAGCACTTCACAGCAGCAGATAGATGGTATGTCCAGTTTATTCAGACGTGGACTAACAAATTTTACCGAGATACTGGTAAAACAACCCTCCTTGTATTATAGGTACACACAGGCTGAGTGTTGCAAAGGGAAAGCAGAAGGGATCTCAACAGAAAAGTGAGGATGGCTCAAGAGCAGAGTCCTTAACCTGATGTAGTGTGGACACCAAGATATATCAAATAATTTCAATTCACATGGCCACAGAAGCCTGTACATAACATTTTGGTGCTAACTATAATATATTCAATCCTTATTACTACATCACAGTGCTTCTGGTTTTCCATGCTTGGGATGAACTTATTTAATTATGTTACAAATAGCATTGAGAAATATTCAGAATAGCATGTAAAAATGCAGTAATTTGGGATTCTAGTCATTAAGGAATCTCTACCCTTAGTGATTGCTGTCAACATGGATGATCTAATAGCCATTTGAGCTCTGTATTTGCTGAGAATAATCATAACACTTCAGGGAGAATTTATACACTGTATAGCAACTCTGGACCTTTTGACTCTGCCCAGAGGCAATTAGGTTCTTTATAATGGCATGAGGAGAATCCCAGGAAGATTTTTCCCTGTGTCTCTCTATTCCATCTCTCCCTGCATCTTCTTTTTCACTTAAGTACATGCTAAAGAGAGAAGATATAATCACATTATGACTTTGAAAATAGAAATAATGCTCCTAAATGGCAGACCACCAATCTCTTCCAATAAAGTGACAGGAGCAAGAGGGGCGTGGATAGTCTGTGGCTATCCTGGAAGCCAGGATTAAGCTACTTTTGCTCATTAGACATCTCCTGTATAAACTACCAATGTTCTACAGGACTTCCTGAATGCACACACATACACACTAAGAACAGTACAAACGCATTTGCTTCTCTTCCCTAATGTTACATCATTATCATAAAAAAATCCAACATGCTGTTTTATATGAAGCCATAAACATAATTAACTGGAGCACTAATTCTCTTGTACACAACGAGCAAGCTTTCAGCTCCACAACCAGTCCAACTGACACAGAGATCATGGAAGGGAATGAGATTTCAATAGATAGACTGAGATTTTTATTCCTCTGTTACTTTGTGGTTATATCTGCCACCAATTCAAGGGCCTGGTTCATGCAGTACTAACCCAGGATGAAATTCTGCTGGATTTCAAAGTCATTTTGCTGATGCTCGGACTGCAGGAGTGTTGGTCAGGGTAACTAAATATGCACTGACATGTTAAATGAAAGACTTCTGAATCTGTTACAAATGCATTTTCCCACCAGAGTAAGAAGGAAATGTCAGGACCACTTTATTAGATGCCACACACTTAAGCAATTTGGGGTTGGTTTTCAGATTCTCTACATTTGCTGCATTCAGAAGGGCAAGAAGCTTCCCTGGAACTCTGCACTGCCCCTGCGTCCCTCCCACTGCTGCTGCAATTTCTCTCTTCTCTGAGAGACAAAACTTTCTGTCAAGACACAGATGTTTTATAACATCTCCCATTTCTTATTACAGAACAAGATCTTAAGTTCTGGAGACATTCTCAGAACATGATAACGCTCACTTTATTCACTGAAACGTGCTTTATACATAAAGGAAGTTCATTTTTAATACTAACAATAATTTATCTTGTTTGGTCATCTTTCAATTTCAAACCATTTTTCCCACTTCTTTTTTCATCATGTCTTCAAATGATCTGTAGAGGACAAATGAACATTAACATCATGAATTAGCATTATTTTAAAATCAATATTGGAAAATATAGCATCAATCAGACACTTTTAAAGACTGAATCCTCTGATATAATTAGCACAGCCCTGCATTAGCCCTGGGCAAGTAAAACTAGATAGATCACCCAGACAGAGGGAGGATTTTTTTTAAGTGTGCACTGGAATATATTGATTAATGCCAGATTAGTCTTGCCTAGCACCTCTCCTGCCTCTTTGAGGAAAAAGTACAACAGACAGAAAACTCTCTCGAAATAATTACAATACATATAGATCAGGTATTAAAAAAACCCCAAACATATATTTTTATTAAAGCCCTGCAGGATTATTGTGATGTTTTGGACACCTGAATATTACGTCAATCACTGTCATGGCTCACTCACCCATGGCTTCAGACATCACAGGGGACAAAAGCAGGAGCTGCAAGTCTCTTCAGCCTTGGATATTTCTAGTATTAAGCAGTCTAGGAACAAGTGGAAAGCTTGGGCTAGACATATATGTATAGATATAATCTGTCCTTATGTTCTGCCAAATATTCTCATTTGCTGGAAGATTTTAAAACTATTTTGCCACATTGAAATTGTCATTAAACCGCGCTCAGAAAGAGCTCACCTGAGACACTGCCTAGTTTAACTGAGCCATATTTACAGTTACAGGATAAACCAGTTGCATAGCTGATGCAAGAACTAAAAGATGAAAATCTGCTCTTTCCAGTTTGTATGCCTCTTCAATTATGATGTTAAATAGATTTATTTCTTTTTTTACCTGTGGTTTGACCTACAGACTCACAATTTGATTTTTTTGAGACGTGTGTAGAGCGGTGTCTTTTTAAGGTAAACAGTGTTTAATGTGAGAAAATGACAAAGGTATCTAAATATAAAGTTCTTCTGGTAGCTTGGCACTGACCCCAGTGAAACTTTTTGGATAAAACATGCTGGAAGTGACAAGTACATGAGCAGGACTTTCTGTTTACCTCCAGGGCAGCACGGTCATTCACAGCCTGAAGAAGTTCCTCTGATGATAACGTTACAACTTTGTGTTGTATTTAATCTCCATATTAATAAGGCTCTGAAAAAAATCCTGAAGACCTTGCTGGGGAAGACAGCCAATAACAAATCATTCAAAGGGTAGCCATGAAGCAGAGTGAGCAGAGATGGTGAAGAGACAGTAATTGGTTTCCCCTGTACCTGTCAGAAAGCTGCTCAGTTGCTATATATTTTAAATCCTCTTCAGGTATAAACCACATCACAGGGGACATCCACACCTGAATGTTATCCATAACTTTGTATAGAACAGAGAACACAAGTATTAATTTCACAGAGCTGGCAGGGAATGGAATTACCAAGGAAGTCCCATCCAATCTAGGCTATTAAATTAGCATACCTAGAAACTTCAGGAAGGAAAAATGTATTTTACAAAGTGATACAGAGGCTGAGGAGGCGACTCTCTCTGACCTTACCTGGTCTCTCTTATCTCCATTTGCAGTACTATTAACAGAGAGGTTTTACCCTGCTTTCAGTGTTTAATACTAAGGGCCAGGACTGCAACATTGCTGCAGTATGGCAGCACCAGTGCAGCACTGCAGAGCTGCTTTGCCAAGGGCTGAGCTGTTACAGGCACTGTCAATCTCACCCATACATGTGAACATTCCAGAATTCATCTCCCTTTGAACTAAGGGAAACTGGACCAAATATTAGATTTTGGTTTTGATTCCTCTCTCAACTACAAACTGATAAAACCCACAATGAGTCACGAAGCTTAAGGAGTTACATTCCCTGTACTGTTTATTTTTTAGCATAATAATTTTACATTTATCTTTTCCTCTGGATCCCTGTGGAAATGAAATTAACATTTTTAACTGCCTGTTTTACCTTTGCCATAATAAATGAGAAGAGTTATGGCTAAGCTCGTGAGCATCAAAATCAAATGCAGTATTGGTAAAGCAATTTCTGTGAAATTTGTAAACAATATATCACCTAGAAGAGTCTGCTGTTGATAGTCATTTTGGACAGAGTCCTTTATAGCTGCTTATTTTAATGTGGTGTTTCCATCCTGTTAAAATGTCATATGGATAAAGAAGTAAATTTTGACAACTGTGGCAGGATTATCATTGCCAAGGAAATCCTGGTACTCATATGTTTCAGGACATCTATTTTGCTTTGTCTTTCGCCTTGCCTGAACCAAAAATTACCTTGTGAGACAAGAAGAGAAACATAACAAGAGAAAGAACCAAAATATTATTTTTCTTTTGATGCTTGAAATTACAGCAGTAAGAAACAATCTTTTAAGGTCGTTATTTAATGCATTGTTCAGATTTTGAGGGAACACTGGTTCCTGTCTTCAAGGACATGACCAATACAGATTTTTTATGGGTATCTTAAGTTACAGGAGGGGTTTGCTCAAATGTATATTAGAGAAGAAACACTGTGGAAGGTTCCCGTGGCATCAGCCACTCAATCTGTTCAGCCATGTGCAAAATGGACATGAAAAATCCCAAATGATATTGGCAGCATCCTGAACTTTTGGACCAGGGGAATTGCCATGCTGGATCCATCCAATTTCAATATCCTATCTCTGATGAGGATCCAAACCCACAGAAACTGCAAGGATATAGTGGACAAATGTAAATGCACTGATTCTCCTCCTTTTCCAACAAGACAAAAGTCAAATAGCAGGAAAGAGAAAAAGTGGCAATAACCGTTATTACCGCTGCCATTCACATTCTGCCTCCCAGGGTTCACTCCTGAAGATTTCCTGATATAAAGAGCATGTAAGTTACAGCAATTGAAATGCTGATTTATGCGGCTGAAATGCCATCCCCAGAAACACAACCTCCCAGCAAGTACCAGTTCTAGTAGCAGTGGTAGTACTGATGTAATTCCTCCGAGCAACTGGAAAAGGGGATATAGAGACAGTAAAGTGGTAATAAATATTTGATTCAAGGTTACCAAATGCTTAGCTTAGTCTTAATTCATGACAAGGCTGTGTTTAGAAATATGCAACATCTTAGGAATGTTCTTTTCTACCTGGCTATTTCATTGAAAGCAGCCATATATTTTTGGATCTAGCAAGATGACTGTGGGTTTGTCATGACAACTTTCTGTGCTGTGTTTATACTGACACAACTACATAGACTCTTCTTTTGACACTCTGACTTCCAAAACCACCACATACAGATTTCTGCAAGGTCTCCAAATCTTGATTGATGTCTCAGATTTTGTCTTCAGAATTTTACTAATTCACCTGTTCTTAAGCTGTTATAATTTATACAGTAACAGTGTAGGGTGCAGTAGATGAGACCACCTTCAGGTCTCATCTTCATACAGAATGGTAAAAAGACCTTCCTTTCCCAAACTGTGCGCCCATCCACTGGTGGTATCTGTTTATTCTGGCCAAAAGATACACACAGCACCAACAATTTTGTGGGATATGCACATCTCTAACAGTGTTATAATGGTACAAAAATACTCATTGACCACTGTGTTCTCTTTGGCCAATCACATGAAACACCACAGAGGATATTCTGCTACCTTATGGTTCTTTGACAACCTCTTGTAGATGAACCTTGTGTTTCAATGTATAATTTACAAGCACTGAAATGCTAATGTTAACATCGCTTTGCAGCACATTCCCTGGAGCGATGTGCTGTTTCATCAGAGATGCCTTTCCCAGTGGTTTATTGAGCTACTTAGCCTGTTCTTGCCTTCACCCTTTCCTCTTTCCCCCTCTTTCCTAGAGAATATCCAAACAAACATGATGCTACACCCTGCCATTTCACACGGGCAGCCTAAAGAGCAGTCAGCAGCAACAAAAAGGCCACTAGCACTTGGCCACTTGTGGAATACATGCCCTTCTCAAGTAGAAGCAGCATTTGCCCATTCTTTTGTTAGAACAGCCTCTTTGTTGCCTAGCTAATGAAAACGTTACAACTGACAGTCAGAACTTCAAAAAAAAAAAAAAAAAAAAGAGAAAAAGAGAAAGGCCTTAAGGTAAGGGTAGCTACAGAAGTTCCTTTATACGTGAGCTGACTGAGGGTCGAAGCTGCCAAGGTATTTAGGTACCCAAAGCTAGATGGTGTGATAGACATTAAAAACACTTGAGTGCTTTTCTAAAACTCACCAGTGTTCATAGTGTGCCAAATTCCTAAATGCATGAAAAAATCCAGTCCCCAATAGGGAAATGGTCTCATGTGAGTCTGCTTGTACATACAATGTAATAAAAGTTGCTGTATTGTGACATACATTATCAGTCTCCCTTTAATTGCACACACCAAGCCCTGCAACTGCTTTCAGCATCCATTTCACACTTGCAGGCTTCCCTTCACACTTATGCTGCTGGGGTGGATGTCACACTCAGTCAATTTGCATTTGTGAATGTGGGGTTTTGCATGGGCAAACAGGTGCACTCAACACCAATTATGTTTTGCAAGGGTGATGCCAAGTGGGTTTAGCTTTGAAAAAAAGCCAACCAACCTCATACACTTTCCTTCTTCACCTGTTCTGTTTAGAAATGCACAGTAAAAACACTTCTCCAAAGTGACCAAACTCCCACAAGTAACAGTGGACTTGGACCAACTCCATAGGACGGCATCTCTGTTCAAGACTGTTTTCCCTCTCTCTTCAATATTTGTTCCCTTTGATTTTTGACATTGTTTGCATCATGTAAAAATGATATTCACTGAATAGTGAAACTAGTATGTATTACACAAAAAGCCTCAGGCTATTTGAAAGACTTTGTAGCTGAAACATTGACAATATTCTGCCAATGGTCCTTTAGATGCTTGAATAAAATACAAACACAGGTTAAAATCCTTGAGAAAGCCATAATTATACATTCAGAGACAATTTGTTTCTTTGAAGATTGTATTACCCACACACCTCCACTTAATCCTGGTGTTTTTACAGCAGCCAAGTTCATGATAATGCAGATAAAGTTTTGTCAGCACTTTAATTATTAACTTGTTTTTACCATGACTACAAAACATCTTGCTTGTCTGAACTTGCTGCTGAGGCTTCAGCTCTTTTAGTGGTGCCTCAGGTAAACCCCCGTGTCTGTACTTTGTGAGCTCCCAGCTCTGCCAGGAGAGAACACCTAAAGACCACTTTGAAACCCTGCCAAACCTTGTGTTGGAGACAGCTCATCAAGAATCAACAGTAAAATCTTTTAGAATGCTCATTACAGCCAAAAATAACTAGCCACTGACCTCATTTCCATAGACACAAGAAAAATTTTTGCCTTGATACCAGACACAATATTTTCAGTGGTAACATCTAAATAAGTTTTGCCCCTAATTTTTGTGCATTTTGTGTTTTTTTAGTCATACTTTTCTGTTGTGTGTTTATAAAATATTATTTTAAGAATATATAATTTCTAGAAAGACTGGTGGGATTCAGAAGTTCTCCTAGTTGATCAAATTAATTACTGTAAAGTTTTAAGTCAAACATAATTAATTAGTAGCTGTTCTGATGAAATTTTAAGAGATTAAGGGTCAAGCTACTTTCACTCTTAGTCAAAATGCTCCCTGTAGTGCAGCTTGAAGGGGTTTCTAAATCTCAGAAAGAATCTTTGACATCTTACATGAGCAGCACCACAGCACCTAGGGACTCTGAAGAGTGAGAGGAAAGGTGGGAGAAGCAAGAACTCCCTGAGAACCCTCTGTGAAGTGACACTGCAGTGGCCCACTAGAGCCATTCTGAAGACAGCTTCCAGATTAACAAGTCAAAGTGCCTGAGCTAGTGGGAACTAATTCCAATTTAAATGTTTTTCATTGTTTCTTCTAGAATTATCAGATGTATGTAGGACTAGACAATGGATTTTACATCTCTTGAGTTTTTGTTGGGTTTTGTGGTTGTCTCTTGCAGTGTGGCACAGTTTTTACATTGTTTGGGCAGTTAATGGCGGGTCAGATTTACAAGTGTGAATTAGTCCCAAAACACAGGGAAAGGTTTCTCAGAACTGAAAAGTGTCTGAATGAATGTGTTGCTCTTCAGATGGAGCCGAGGAGCTTTTCTATTTTTGTTTGTACCTTAATACCTCATTTTGCAAAAAATCTCAGCAAGTCAGTATCATACAGCCCTCCTTTCCATGCGATACCAGTTTTGTTAAAAAACAGGGGAAAATACACTGCTGTGGCATAACTTATTTTTCTTGTCTTCTCTTGTTGGCTAATTATTTATTTGAGGTTAAATGAGCTAATTATGCCTACAGCAGAGCTCTTTGAAAAGCAGGAATCACCTTCTGTTGTTCATAAGTAAATGAACTGAGCTTGATTTTTGGTTTGGGATTCAGTTCCAGGCATTTTTCTTCCTTGTACACAATATAAAGTAGTAAAAATAATTGCAAGTGATGTTTTGTTGATAACAGAATGAAAGCAGCTTTTCAACTGTGGTGTAAAAGGTCTTAATAATAAGGGTGACAGGGAGGAGAAAAGAAGGGGAATTCTATCCCTTCTACTTATCCCTGAACAGCTTTAACAATCTTGCAAGAGTTAGAGAATCCACCAAAGTTTCATATGATATTTAGGAGGAGAATGTTATATGAATTCATTTCACAACTGTCACGTGACCATAATGTAGATTTTTTTTCTTTAATTTCACTCATCAAGTCCTGTGCATGTTTTTCCCTGTGATACTTGACAGTGGAACTCCAAGGAGCTGCAAGCTTTTATACAGAGGTCAGGTATGCTGCAGACAGCACCAATTCTTCTTCTCATTGTAGAAATAGTGCCCTCTTTGATCTGAGAGATATTGTCTGCCAGCATAAAAAAGTGTTTCAGTCTTCATGCTAGTTGTGCTCTGACTGTCTCCTGACCAGAGGATCTCACCTGTATCCAGCTGTACAAATTATATATAGAACAGAAAGGGATAGGGGTCTACAGCAGGGCTTAAGTGCTAACCTCTAAATTCAGAAAGAGCTGAGAGATGCAACAAAACACGCAGCTTTTCTTCAAAGTGCCTCTCTGAGCTGGGATCCAGCAGCCAAATGATGAAAGCTTAATTAAACATGTGTGTATAATTCCTTCTCTCCTAGGCCATTTTAAAACACATTTTTATTTCAACCATCCTTGTTGGCATTACTAATTCTGTGGACAGAGGAGGATGAATGTTAATGTGGACATAATCTCACTGTGCACTGGGCACATCTGGAGAATTTCCTGCCTGTCTGTGAGGATGGAATCAAAGTCTGCAGACATTGGTGGGATTGCAGATACCAGTGGGCTGTGGACCCACACAGGTGCAATTCAACCTTCGCTACAGTAGGAAAACAAAGCTGGAGCACAGCAGGAATAGGTCTTCACTGAATGAAGAGGTTTGGGGAAGTAAGAGCTCTGGAGGGAGAAGCAGAGTCTTAGGATAACGTTTTTGACTGGTGACAGTGAGGAATGTGGTCACTGCTGGTTTGTCACACCTCAACACTCCCCACATCTGAACAAACCCAATGCAGAGGTCCTGATTCATTGGCTTTGTCTTTTTAATATGTATGTCCTCCTGCAAGAGTTATTTAACTCTTTCCAAGCCTAGTTTAAATTATTAAATCTCTGCTCTCCTCATTTCAACCTCAAACCGGAATACAGAGAATCACATACCTGACATATATGATTGATATTACCCGACTGGGAGAGCTTATGCTGTGAGGATCACAAGTGGAAGTCTTCAGCAATAAACCTCTGGTACTTTGGGAACCCAACTTTTATACGAATTGACTTTCTTTCTTTCCTCCAACTGTCAAAAAAACTGAGAGCAAAGAAATTTTTCATTCTTATGCTGCCAAGAAATCACATATCCGGCTTGAATCTTGCAGGTGCTACAACAATGCAATGCTTCCATGAATTGGCAATGATCGGTCCAGGCTGGGTTTTGGTATCAGTATTTGAGTATCTCAAGCTGTTGTACAATTAGATCCATACTGTGTATTTTTAGTCTGGGTGGGAATATGCTCCTTTTTGATTTCTAAAATCACTAAGATTCTCTTTAACATCTGACACCAACTTTAAGTTAATTAATGCTTCATTTGTAGTTTCTTCCCCTGCGCTTACATTTATCAGCTGTAGAATTACAGAGGAATGTTCTTCTCTAGATTGCAGCTCTGTCAGCCGATACAGTTTCAAAAACAAAAAAAGACTGTGACCCTTTCACTGAGGTGTGCTGTCATGTTGGTGTTTGCTTCTCTTCAGGAAACAATGCATGTCAAATATAGAAATGTTTATATTGACAAAGGGTATCAGGAAAATGATTATTTGAAAAATATGAACAGCAAAATGGTGGCTTTTATGGAAGGGTTCTTCAAAACCCTAATAGCAAAAGCTTATGGAATATAATAGAAAATAAATATTTACTTTGTATGCTCAAATCTAGGCTTGCAGATAGTCTCTTTATATAGTTATATTTCCACCTGTATTAAAAATGTCAAACTTATTTTCATGACAAAGATATTTTCCTTCTCCTAAATTATTCTAATGGGACTTGGTAGAGATAAAAGTAAACTGTTAAAATATTCTGCATGGCTAAGTCTGTTATCTGCAGGTAATATTCATTCACTAAGATAACATTTTTGGGGTTTAGAACCTAGCTTCTTGAGGGTAAAAACAAGCTTTTATCTGTCCTTCAGAATTATTAACAGTAAGTGATTTCCACATTAACATCAATAGCAATAATGAAGATGTCTTTTTCAATTCATCCCGGGGAACTTTGTGTGAGAACTGTTATTTGGCTAGGCTTCACTCTTTAATAGAGTCCAAAGATAATTGAGTATTGAAAATTCCATCTAAATCAACCAAATAAATCTTTCGGTTACCAAATTAATAATTTCATTGATGCCATCAGCCTTCAATTTTCTCTCCATTAAATTCCTAAATTCATCTGAGAATGGCCCACCAAACAAATTAAAATGAGTTTCTTATAAAAATGAGGATGATAAGATTATGCCTTCTAAAAAAGCAATTTAACTCCAATAAATTATTTTTAAATTATTAAATGAGGCATTGCATTAACTATAAAAGAGGAGCATAAAAGGGCACCAGCCTACAGAAAATAAGACATCTATAGACCTCTACAACCTTGGACAATTACATCTGTAATAATTGGCTCATAAAACTTTATGGCAACTTGTACAATATTACTTTTTCCTTAAGATAGCATTGTGATCAGCAAGACAATTAGACAGAGAGGAACAGAGCCTTTTTTTCCTCAGGAGCACATGGCTAAATGTTTTCAAATAGCTTCTTGTTGCTTTGCTCAACACAGAACATTAGAGCAGTGTGTTACCTGCTCTGGGTGCAATATTAAATCACATTTAAACTATGTCATGCTGCAGTAATGCAGCTTAGTGTCAAGGAGGAATTGAGGAAACAAGACAAGCAAATTCCATGACTGCTTTCCTTAGAATATGTGCTCAGTACGTTGAAGGTTTGAACCTTTAAATGTCAGGTTTGATATGTTGTCTCCCTTTTCAGTTCTTCTTCCATCAACTTCATAGAAGGCCAAAATTCTGAGGAATGAGCAAAAACAAAACAGCATGAGATTGCAGTGACATCTTGATAGCAAAGCAGTGTGAATAACAGATGTATTTTATATTTATTCTGAAAAAAGGAATAAACACTACCTCCTGCTCATCAGGGAATACTATCAGTAATGTACAAAAACTAAAATACGTGGAGTGTTCACATATGTCCTAGGCCTGGGAATCTGTCCAGGTAAAACTAAGGTCTGTTAAATGACAAGCTCACCCTTGTGGCTGCCTTGGCACAGACAACTCCTGCTCCCCAGTCAGGTCCAGCTCATTCCCAGTGCCTTGCTTTCCCTGCAGGAATGTGATCCATGTACTACAGGCAGATAAACATTTCACACTCTGCTTGAAAACCTGATGCAGTCAAAGGCAGGCAAGCTTTTGCACTGATTCCAGTGAAGTACCATGGCTTAGAGAAGGGAATTGTGATGAGCCAGATTGACTCCTTGTTTTCAGGAGATAACAGGCACATAGAGCCACTATAAACCACAACTCCTAATGAAAGCCTTGTGGGGACACATTAAACCCTTCCCAAAGACCCTCTGCTTGCTTCCTCTCACTACAATGAACCAGCCTACCCTCAAACCAGAGATGAACCCCTGCTGATTCCAGTAATTCTTGCTTCTATAAGCTAAATCCTTTTGTGGTTTTCCTTCCTTCTCCATTCTACACATTTCAGCTAAATTTAAAATGAAACAGGTACCAAACCGGGAAACATTAAAGAACCAGAAGCATGAACTCTATCCAACAATGTGAGTTCTGTTTGAATTAATGCACCACAGGGTTTAGATATCCCCAATTTCTTCACTTTTGATTTCCCAGTGATGTCCAGAATAAATAATTGCCTTATTAAAGGACTTCTGAAGCCAATAGAGCAAGGTAAAAAACATTGAAGTCACCAATTCAACCTTTGATTCTGTCTGACAGAAAATTAAAAATGAATGAGAAAAAAATTAATAATAAATGTATTCATGGCCTTATTGGGATTCATGACTCTCTTGCCAACACTAAAGAAGTTTAACCAATTGTTCCCCTTAAAGTGAAATAGCGTCAGAATGCCAACTGTTCAAGCAGTGTCAGTATTTTCCTTTGGTACAGTAAACTTATAAAAAAACCCAAATAATATAACACTGCCTCAATTACAAAATTCTTAAAGCTAGGATCCATCCAAAGGACAGGGGGCAATTTACTGCATCCAAATCTGTACAAGTAATTAATAAACCCTTCTCAAATATAAGCTCAAACACATGGAGTTTGACAAAGTTATAAAACCGTGGCAGACCAAAGCAAAGTCTGGTCATGGAAGATGGCAGGAAATAACTAAAGTAAACTCATATTGGGATTCTGCCTTCATAAGTAGTTACAACAATGCAGATTTGTAGTGCAATGTGGGGATCCTTAGAAGTCATAGGAACACTCGGGATAGAAGGGCTCTAAGGAGGCTTGCAGTCCAACTTCAGGAGGATCAGCTGAGATCTCATCAGTTTGCTCTGGCTTTTATTCTCTCAGGTCCTGAAAACGCCCAAGGGTGAAGACCAGGCCTCGTGTGCTGACCTATAATTGTCAATCAGGTGAAAAGATATCTCTGTGTCCCAGTTCTGAGTTCTTGGTTCCATTTCTGTGCACTGTCCCTTGCCATGTCACCATGAGCCACTGTGAACAGCCTGATCTCACCTTCTGGACAAGTTTCTCATGGGCTGCTCTGTTGCAGGCTGCTCTGAGCTCCCCCAGAGCCTTTTCTGCTCCAAGCCTTCCCTCACAGGTCAGTGCTCCAGGCCCTGAACATCTCAGTGCTCTCTGCTGAAGTCACCACTGTTCAGTGGTGTCTTTCTTCATAAGGGAACCCCAAACTAGACCCTTTATTCTGGGTGCAGGCTCACAAGTGCTATCAGAGAAAGATAATTCTCACCCAGCCTAATGGCAAAGTCCCAGTTAATTCAGCCCAACTTTGCTGTTGGCCTTTCCTGCTGCCAGGGCTCTGCCAGCTTGTGCCCAGCTTGCTGCCTGCCACACTCCACGTCTTTTCCAGCACAGCTGCTGCCAGGCACTTGGTACCCAACTTTTATTGTTATAAAGGTTTATTCCTTCCCAAGTACAGGCCTTTGCATTTGTACTTTTCGAATTATGTAAGGTCCCTCTTGGTCCATTCTTCCAGGCTGTCAGTTTCATGCCATTCCCTGTGTCCTGTCCCTCCATCCCTTGCCCAAGTCCCTCTTTAGCTCTCCTGGAGCCCCTTTAGGCTCTGGAAGGGGCTCTGAGGTCTCCCTGGAGCCTTCTCTTGCCCAGGTGAGCACCCCCAGCTCTCCCAGCCTATCTCCAGAGCAGAGGGGCTCCAGCCCTCGGAGCAGCTCCATGGCCTCCTCTGGCCTGGCTCCAGCAGCTCCGTGCCCTTCCTTTGTTGGGGGCCCCAGAGTCGCGTGCAGTGCTCCAGATGGCATCTCACAAGAGCAGAGAAGAGGGGGACGATCCCCCCTCCCCTGCTGCCCACAGTGTTTTGGATACAGCCCAGGGCAGGGTTGGTTTTCTGGGCTGCCAGGGCACACAGACAAGTCAACAAATATCCCCAAATCCTTCTCCCCAGGGCTGCTCTCGACCCATTCTCTGCCCAGCCTGTATTTGGATGACCATCCAATCTGTTTTTTACTCATCTAACTGTCCATTCAATCAGTCCATATAGTCCTAATTTGGATGCAACAATATTAAAAAGGTGGGCTAAAAAGGACACCAACATCACAAGGCAATTCTGATTATACCCCTCAGCTCCCTTTCCAAGGGAAACAGGAGATAATCCACACAGACAATTTTCACACAATGAAATGAGTCATTCTAGGAAAACCTTCAGACAGGTTCAAGTGCTAAAAATGACAGAGGTGCTTTTCTCCCTTGTGTACTCTGCACACGAAAACTGCAGGAGCCCTGGCAGGATTAGGGCAGAACAGGGCAGCCAGTTCAGTCTGTGCTATGAAGTTGGGCAGTGATACAAAGCCAGTCACAACTAAGCATCAGAAAGATCTGAAATTCCTCTGAGCCCAGTACCCTCCTGCTGACTGTGACCAGTATCAGATCCTCAAACAAGGGTCAGTAAAACTATGGCAGATACCCTTCAGCTTGTCCTATCCTGAAGGCAGATGAAGCTGTTCAGTTCTACTGGCAGTGGTTTTTTTCACCCCTTCTCTGATCAGTCTCACCACAATTACATACAATGATTCCCAAACAATGAAAGTCTGACAATAAAAAAAATATTCCTTAAATTACCAAAATCTGAGAGGAGAAAGCTTTACCATTTTCAATGCCTATCTGGGAAAATGAAGCAAAATGAGACTGAGGAACTTGTAAAAGATGGCAGACAATTAAAGGTCAGTGCCACTGGCTACAGTTGTGAATGATGTCAGTGTGACATTCATCAGGAAAGCACAAATTCCATTTAGCTCAGGGACCAAAGTAAGAGCTCGTTCACTGAAAGTCATCCTCCTGCGGGTCAGTCCAGTGTGAGAGACAGCACTGGAGAAGTCCTTGCCCTGCATGGATGCACAAAATATTCTCAGCAGAGCAGTATAGGATGTCGTGTCTGCACTGTTCCATGTTGCACAGCTCTGCAGAGAGGCAGCAGGATCCTATGCACTAACCAGCTCTCCTCCAGCTGAATTTTACAGAGCCTTTTGTCTTGGTTTCAGCTGGAATGGACTTAATTTTCTTTCTAGTGCTGGGTTTTGGATTCAGCATGAGGGTAATGTGGATAACACATGAATGTTTGTGTTGTTCCTCACCCTAAGCCAAGAGCATCTCAATTTCCCACTGTCAGCCAGTGAGGACAGCCACAGTCAGGACAGCTGACCTGCAGTGGCCACAGGGATATTTTACACTACAGAACGTCATGCCCGGTGTACAGACTGGGGGAGGCTGGTGGGAAGGGCTGGTGGAAACTGCTGGAGGATGGGCTGGGCATCGGTCAGTGGGTGGTGAGCAATTCCATCATACATCACTTGTTTTTAATTGAGCTTTACTCCTCTCTTTTGCCTTTTAGTATTATTATCATAATTTATTAAATTGTTCTTGGCTCAACCCATGGGTTTTACCTCCCCCTGACTCTCTCCATGCCACCAGGACTGTGTGTGAGTGGCTGTGTGGTGCTGACTTACAGGCTGGGGTTAAACCACGACAGAATTCCCAGATTCAATCCACCGCTGCACAGGGAACAGGAGAAATTATCTTGCAGTTCTTCCCAAAAGCAAAGCAATTCTTCTGCCTTAAGGATGGGATGACACACTACATACCAGAATAGTACTGATTTATGTGGTTGAAATCAGTAAATTTAAATTAAGATCAGTAAGTGATGAGCAGGAATGTCTAATATAACAAGTCTTTTAATGTCATGCATGCTCCCATGTTTTAATTCATAAATCACATTATCTACTATTATGCTTTCAATGCACTTATTTAGTTAGGGTTGACATTTTATATCACTGTATTTACTGATTAGATCTGGAGTCAAAGGAAAAGGAATATAAATTAGTTCTTCTAATTACTGCAAGGCTATATACACTGCCAGTCTATTTCCAAAGTAATTTCTGTGGCTCATCCCCTGGAAACTGATTTGCAAAAGACAAGACTAAAACAACTCTAAATCTTTGATTGGGGGAAAAAAAAGAAAAAAGGCAAAAAAATCCTGGCAAAGTCTGCATCTGCACAGCTGGTGAGAAAACTGATTGTCCAGACCCCAGCACCAAAGCCACAACTCCACATCACAGGATACCCAGCTCAAGTATTCTACTAATTTACAAGACCCTGTTAGGGCCCCACTCATTCAGGAAAATCAAGGAATATCTGCCCTGGTGTCAAAGTAAATTATAGTGCCAGAAATAAATGCAATGCTAAATTAGCAGCAAAGAAATAAGGCAAAAAAATTATCTCTTTTTTTTTAAAAAAAAAAAGCTTTCTGCAGCTCAGAGCAACAATAAAGAAATATTTCTATACAAAAAATAAAGGAAATAACCCTTGCTGAGAGAAGTATCTTTATATAAGATGCTTTATATAAGTGGGTTTTCTGTCTTTTTATTTTGAAAATTGATTTAGTATTTGGCTGTTGGATCAAACTGATTAACAAGAAATTCCAATAACTTCAGTGGCTTATTCACAGGGATAAATGTAAAGCTCATGTAAATATAGCTGTAGATTTCAATTGGTTTTGGATCAGAACTTCTACGTAAATTTGCAAAGTGATATAGACTGTCTCATTGGGAGACATTATCTTAAATATTCTTGTCAAAACCATACCCCATCTCCAATCCATAAAATTAAATAGGAGCTCATAAACTTATAAATATGTTTATTAGTCTTTCAGAGACAGGCACAGACTAGTAAACATTTCAAAGTCTGCATCCCTCTAGCCCCAAGGGTGCCTTCTTTAAAGAAATCATTGATTTTTGTCATCAAAAAACAAGTATTCAAGTAACAGTCTCAAACACAAGCTGATGGTAAAGCACCCAGGATTCCCAAAGGTGCCATCTGTAAAAGGATCATTGATTTTGACCTTTTGGGTGGATTTGTCTTTTTTCCTAGTGTTTTATTATGTGCATCAATAACAGGGAAGGCGAAGAAGACAAAATGAGAGAGAGAAAATATAACTTTTTAGAGATGTGTGCTTGGAATTCTGCCAAGAAAATATTTTTGTATTCAAGTATTCCACTGTTACCAGCTCCTAATCAAGAACAAAAACCAAACAAAACCTAAGTCCAAAATACTCCTTAAAAATGTGATTGTTTAGACCAATAGCTGGCTAAAAAAATATTCTAATTATTTGTTTTTGTCAAATTCCTTAGGACTTAGCATCACTCATGTGTGGCTTTAGTAAACATATCCATATCCATTACCCTTTCCCCATATGAAAGTACAGATCTTGATTTAGGAGGGGGAAGCTGGGATCAGATCCAGTTGTCAGCTATTATGAAAAAGAATCTCTAGAAGCACCAGTAAAAGCAGCCCACAACCCCACAGTAAGGGGACACTGAATTTGCCCTATGCATATTGTGTAAATATTTATTTTTCTGTTAATCCCAATTAGTGTGAATTTAAAATATGGACTTGCCTGGCTCCTCTACATCTCACACAGGGTTAGGAAAAGCTGATATTCTGTCTGTGCACCCATGGAAATGCTGTGTGGTGTCTAGGCTGCAGGAAGAAGGACAGCAATGTTAAAAATATAAATCTGCTTATTCTTCATCACCCCAGATGAACATAGCAAAGGAGGCACATCATTTCAGTGAAAGTGGGCACATGCCAGAATATTTGGAGAGTATTTCACACGTAAGATGTTGAAAATAGCAGGTCACATCCAGCAGAGCTGCTTATTTCAGCTCCAGATTGGTAAAATTCTGCACAGAGTCTGACAGGACTGCCTTTATCTTCCCCCAGCAATGCAGCCAGAGAGACAGTGGTGGAAGAAGCGGAGAAAAGTACTTTTATTAGTGCCAGACAGGGTTTGCCAGGGGCCCAGAGCAGCAGGTAAAGCCATGGCTCCAGCCCTGGTGAATAATAACAGGGAGCACCTTCAGATGCCAAGCCTTTCCTCACATCAGCAGCCTGAGCCCAGGAAAAACACTTCAGGCTGCATTTCTGCTGCCATCTGTGCACCACATATTGCCTATTTTAATGAGCTTCTCACAGAAAGGCCGTGTAACCTTAATTTCCAAGCATTAATCTCAGCCATGTCACTATTCTGCCACACCTATTAACATGTACCCAGAGCCACACTGAGCAAAGGTAGAGGAAGTGCACCCTCCAAAATACAGTTGTGAAAATAAAATGCACGTGCTTTGTCCCATTAAAGGAGCTGCATCTGTTTCTCACTCTCCCAGCATATGCTGCATGTGAAAAATGAGAATTGTGAGCTGCAGCCACATAGCTCTGTGCTCCAGCTGTGAAGGTTTATACTTGTATCCCTTTTCAGCTCCTACAATGGATTTCACTAAGGGCAATTTTGCACATTAGCAGGAATTCTTCGAAACAAAACAATCCTTTCAGCGAAAATGAAGAGGCTTTGAAAATGATTGCAAAGTGGATTAGGATCACTTATGGTAGATGACTGTTGACAAGATATTGCTTGTGATTACCATGAGCATACATTGATAGGTGCCAGAAAGGAAGCTCATCACTGAAATGGTAGAGATATTTCAACATATGTTCTAAGAAAACATTTAATGTCAAAGAATTTCTGTCATTTCAACAAGAAACTTTCCCTTGGCTACCCACCAGAGAATGTTCAAAAACCCCCAGTGCTGAGCTGGGAGGCAGTCACCCACAGGGTTCTAATCCACCTTGGAAAAGAAACAATTGTACCTTCATGCTCAGTGTTTGTACACAGTCCCTTCTCTGTGCAACAGATATTCAGTGATAAACCAGATGTGGTGAATATGCTGGATATTAAACATCAACTGCTTTCACTGTTTCATTCTTTGAAAATGGGTTTTATATTACGAGGTTATCACCCTTCCCTGTGAATATTTACCTAATGCTCATGGGATCTGCAACAAAGGCTGAAAAAAGTTTAATGCAACATTTGTTCCCACACCATTTACAAATTTTGAAAATTGTTCCTCTAGGAAGACAATTGTTATACTGTCCTTTCTCAGTGCTGTCTGTCCTCCATTTTAAATGAACACAAAAAATCAACTGTTTCACAAGTCTCTTAGTCCCTCTACATATTCTATTATGTATTCTATATAATCAGGTGAGCAGAAAAAAGAACCTGCTTGGATTTACCTGTTTCTACCTCTGCAGGAAAGTGTCACTGCCACCATTGCATAGATCAAGAAATATAATAAAGCATCTTAGTTGGGGATGGGCTTGGTTTCATATTGGCATTTTCAATTCCTTTACCTAGTTTATTTTTAGCAGTAGATGATGTGTCTTTGTCAGATAATTCCCACATCTACCTTCGAGTGAAGAAGTCAACAGCAGGAAGTCAGTATGTGGAAAAGGATAAAAACAGTCTCAGAGGAGAAGTCTTTATGCAATCCACTGTCCTTCAACACCCTTTTGCAGTCCCACTCCAACTCTCAGCTTGGCTCTCTCCAAACTATAGGAATAGGCTAAGCCAAGGAGTCTAAGAAATCACCCAGAACAAAAAGTTCCCAGGGGAAAATTATTCTTGCAGCATAACCCATCCTTTGTGCTAGCTTAGGCTCTAGGGTTCAGTTATCCAGTTGCACTTTGCTCTCTTTGACTTTGGGCTCTATTTCTCTTCCTGGCCCCTGTTGGTGTCCCCTCTTTGGGAGAAGTGCAGGGTGTCCGGCTTTCTGGGGGTTCCTGCCCACACCACGCCTGGGCTCAGCTAAGCCACTCTAGACTTGCAGCTCGCAGCTACAGGGTCCGAGGTAATGCGCAGTCCACGGCAGGCGGCTGGTAACAGTCCCTTCTTGGCTTCTCGCGTCTGGGCAGGACTGGCACTCTCCAGGACACGCGACAACTGGCTAACTTCTCTAATATAGCAGCGATGAAAGGTGCAGGAAGGATCCTTTAGCTGGCAAACTCCATGTGGGAGCTTTATTTTCAAAACTCCGCGTGTGAAGGGAACACAGGCTAAAAGACAAACTCGGGACAGAACTCAGGGGTTCTATGTGGGGGAGGGGAATAGGCAAGACTGGGGTTAGGGGGCCAATGGGGAAAGGGGAAAGGAGCTTCCTTCTAGGTGAAGGCACGGGCCAAACAAAATGGAGAACTCAAATATATTAACATAATAGAATGAAGCATCGTGGGCGGAAGCTATTCCTTCCCATAACTTGGGGGTATCTCAGGGGTTCTCCTAACCCGTGGGGTCCCCTGGGCCCCTTGCTATGTGGGCCACAGTCCCCAAAGGCTCCCTCCAAGTTCCTTCCCATTGAGGTTACATCAGTCTGGCAGGTTTGTGTGCCAGGCACTGCCCGTCCTGCTCTCTCTCATAAACACTCTTATTTTCATTTCTGTCTCTATCTAGTTGGCCCTCACCCTTTTTCTTCTTGTGGTTTTTTTTTTTTCCTTTTGTTCCCCACCTGTTTAAAGGGATGGTGAGGGCAGGACAGCAGGTTTTGCTGTCACTCAGCTGTGGAGCACTAACTGAACTTCAATCAGTGCTGCTGAAGGGGCCGAAGGACACAAAGCGATGAGCCAGGTCTGGACAATGAAAGAATTCTGGGGCTTTGTAGAGAGAAACATCCTGTACATTGTCCTTAAACACCTACTGTACATTACCACAGCCTGCCAGGCTCTGATAACAAAACAACTGCTCCCAGATTGTGGCAGAGCCCAAAACACAGCAGTGCTTTCAGAAAGAACAACATGGAAACACTTATTTCAGATCAGTGGCAGAGCCTGGGCCCAAGACAGAATTAGCAGTAACACGGAGTGCTCAAACAGCTCTCCACAGCCTCAGGCCAACAACCCAACATGATTTTGCACAAACCTGAGCCACAAAGCCAGCAAAGGTAAACCAGTGGAGTTTGTTTCATCCTGGCACGGCCACTTCTCCATTTGGGATGCTGTTATTGTGGCTGCCCACAGGTGGCCAGAACTAGGAGGCACTGACCAGTTATTTGGGTGCCCACCTGGCAGAGCATCCCCTGGATGTTTGTGCCACACTGCTGCACCTGACACTCACCCCGGGACTCTGCAGGGCCCTGGCAGCAGCGTGGAGCCGCCAAGAGGGAGCTCCCTCTGCGAGAGCCACAGGTGTTAAGTACATGCTAAACTGGTCTCAGGTGGAAGCCACTCTTGCAATGTTGGAGGAATGCCTTGCATATCCAGCACGGTTTGAGGAGCATTTAACTAGAAGCACAGATGGAATAATGCTTCTTTTATCTATTTCAGCCTATCATTAATAATAAAAATTTTTGTCTTCCTTTTAGGACAGGTTCAATAATATTGAAAATTTAGAGTAAGCTATAACTGGAGCAATTAACTAAATTCAACCTCCTGATGATGATAATAGTAATTGTACAGAAATAATATGCAGGAAGTGAATTCAACACACAATTTAGTCTGATGAAAGACTGACAACATGGTAGTGGTGTAAATAACAAGCTTATTTGTGAAGGGTGTGTGTTTTGAGATTTCAGGGGACAGCCTGTTATGTCCCCTATTGGTACCCCAGAGACTCAAAAACACACAACTATCAATACATGTTTACAATGGCCTACATTTCAGAATTATAGATGAAGGTATTCCACAGTGACAAAAATATCACGCATAACACCACACTTTGTTTTGACTCATCATTAGTTAGCACAGGAATTATAAAGCAATACATTGTTAAATTTCATTGACTCTCATGGACAGGCAATTTAATGTTACTTTTTTCTGTCTCAAGGAAAACAAGACAGAGATGGAAATGCTCTCTAAATATGCTTTTGGACAGTTGACTAATAGGGAATAGTGATTTCAATAATACTTGAAAATATCATCTTATGGATTGTTTTCTGTTTCAGTAGTAGCCAAGGATGTACAAACAGTTGGGGCAATACTTAGGAATGTCCTGTGTTCTCTGATGGCTGGTAGGCATGTATTTAAAGCTGTGATGGAGAGTCCAAAAGTGGATTATCTTATCCATTAGTAGTAGCAGCCCATGACACTTATTTTAGCAACTTTAAAGACATTCCAGGATGTGGCGGTGACCCAGCCCACCTTCTCAATGAGGATTCATGACATCAATTGGGTTAATTTCCCCCCTCATTACAGTGGGTCTGAGGGAGAGGGAGAAGTCATGGCTGGGGAACTTCCTGGGCTTTACATTGTCAATCTTTAGTTACAGCTCCACCCATCTTCCCTCAGAGTTATTTTAATATTCATAGAGTTGATTTCATATTCATGTTGTTCTGCAGAGTTCGGTTGTTCTATTATCCCCATTGGTTTGTTTGAATTTGTCCCTCCTTCCCTTTCCAGTTATTGGGTACCTGTCACAATCCATCATTTCCCTCATTGGTATATCCCTGTTCTCCACCCCCTTTTGCTTGTCCTTAAAAGCCCTTGTAACCATCCTTTATTGGCTGATTTTGTAGCCTTTCTCTTGGTGTTAAGTTCTCCTGTCCCTGGGAGAAAAGAATAAACACAAGACTGCTGCTACATTTGAGCCCCTCTCTCCTCCTTTATGCTGCTGTGTTTGCAACAGTATCCATCGTCTGCTGCCAGCCCTAGCCCGGGCTACAAAGCGAACAGCTCTTCTCAGAGTTCCCACCAAGGCCTTAAAGACACAGAAAGCCCCTCTGCGGGGGTGCTTTTGGATCTTGTCGCCTGCTGACCAGCTGGGCGGTCAAGCGGACAGCGACACCAGAACTTTCTGATGGAAAAAGAAGTGTGGGAAGAGAAAGGAAGAAACTTAACAAGCACTGCCTTCAAATATCCCCTCAAGATGTGTATAATCTAACACTCTGAAATCACCTGGAGCCCTGTATGGGTAGAGACCCTGCCCTTTCCAGAATAATCAGTGTATGAGGCAGGTAACTGAGAGTGCAGTCAGCTCCAGCAGCAGCACTCCTGTTGGCATGGTCCTGTGTCATGGTTTGACACTGGCTGAACACCAGGCACCTATAACAGCTGCTCTCTCATCCTCCTTCTGCCCTAGCTGGGCAAGAGAGAGAACGGAAATAAACCCAAAGGCTTCAGGGATAGAGCTAAGGACTGGGAGAAAACACTCCAAGGGCAAAACAGGTACAACTTAAAGGTACAAAGTGAATTTATTACTAAACAGAATTAGAGGAGGATCATGAGAAGTAAAATAAGCCTTTTAAAACACCCTCTTCCCCCCAGCCCCTCCCTCCTTCCCACCAACAGCACAAGGGAATAGGGCATGGGAGTTTGCTCAGTTCATTGCCCGCGTTTTTCTTCTATTGCTCAGGGAGAAGAGTCCTTTCTGCTGTGAGATCCTGCAGTCCCTCCCACAGCAGACAGTTCTCTGTGAACTTCTCCAGCATGGCTCCAAAATCCCATGAGCAGCAGCACTGACGAAACTACTGCAGTGTGAGTCCCTCCCTTGGGCAAACACTCCTCCCAGCTGCTGTGGTGTCGGTCACGCGTCCACGGGGTGCATTCCTCCAAGGACAGGCTGCTCCAGCCTAAGAGCAGGGGCCCTCTCTCTCTCTGACTGGGCCTCACACCTGGACTGCAGCTTCCTCCAGGCATCCACCTGCTCCGGTGTGGGCACCTCCTTCATTGGTTGTGGGTGGATGTCTGCATCCCCCGTGGACCCCCACAGGCTGTGGGTGGATCTCTGCATCCCCCATGGATCCCCATGGGCTGTGTGTGCATCTCTGCATCCCCCATGGACCCCATGGGCTGCAGGGGCACTGCTGCTTCACCATGGTCCTCAGCATGGTCTGCAGAGGAATCTCAGCTCTGGCACTTGGAGCACCTCCTCCCCCTCCTTCTCCACTTACCTCGGTGTCTCCATGTTGTTTTCCTTCACATGTTCACACCTCCTCCTCTTCTCTGACTAAAAGCACAACTAAATGAACTTTGTTTTCATTTTCTTCTTAAAGATGTCATCACTGAGGCATTACCAACCTCTCTAATTGGCCCAGCTTTGGCCAGCAGCATGTCCATCTTCAAAGCCCTCAGGGACTGGCTCTGCCAGACATGGTGGAAGCTTCTGCCAGTTTCTCACTGAAGCCACCTCTGTGGCCCCCCTGCTACCAAAAACCAGGCCCTGCCAAACCAAGACATCCTGGAAAAATCAATAGAATGCACAGTGTCTGTGTCTCTTTAGGAAGTCAAGGGCTACCATGACTCCCCAGCCATGTAGTGTTCAGCCTGCTGCACTTGGAACACAAAAATCCCCACTTTAATCTTCTTTCCCTGAAGTTTAAACTAATGTGTGTTTGACTCTTGACTGGGAGAAGATAAAAACAAACATGTACACACTCCATGGATAATGAAATACTCTCAGACACTCTGGTGGGTCACTACTGATGTCACAGATTAAGAATTCATTCTCTCAAAATATTTCCAGTTGGTACACTTTTAATGGCCATAAGACAATAATATCTTGTTGAATATGCACCTGTAGTGAGTTTAAAATTGAAGAGTCAAGCCTTTGTTCTTTCTTCTAGGCACAGCCTGAACTATACTGCCTCATCTCAGCTCTTTCCTAATGAAAAAGCTCCGTCTCCTGTCATTTTAAAAGACTACAATAGTAATGGGAGGCTGGAAAACAAAGGCAGACAAAATGCATTAGCAAGAATGCCTGCAAAACAGTTGTTAAAATGAAAAGCTTTTTCCATAATTGAAGAGTCCTGGCTGGTATTTCCATGCGAGGAAATAAAAGAGAGGGCAAATGCAGAGACAAAGGAAGAAGATCTTCATTACGAGTATTGTCTAGCACATGCTTCCTCTAAACAAGAACTTTCTAAAGGATTGACATTTCCATTAAAAGGGCAGGTAGTTTGCTATGAAATGACATTCAGTTTTAAAGGCTCAGCTTAGAAGCAATTTAGAGCATGCACAAAAGTTTCCAATGCCACTTTTTCAGTGCCTGGATGACTCCTTCTGTGATGCCACCATGTCCACATGAACAATAAGGAAATGCCATCAACACCAGTAAAACCCCTGATGAGCATCAGGGTTTATTATTTATCCCCCCATCCCTTTATGGTGCTTAGGAACTCGGGATGGGTGTGGATGGCATTTAGACCCCCATTAGGCTTCCATACACTGACAAAGAGGGTTCTGATGGCAGACTCTGGCCCACTGTGCAGTAAAAAATACTACCGCAGGCAGCAGACAGTAAAATATCCTTCATCTGCCCCTTGCCCTCTGGGAAAAATGCACAGGCATGGACTCTAAAGGTAACCAGTCCTTCTAACTTTGTGTTTCCCTGTTCCCACTCCACGTCCACACTCAATGCCACTCTGAATCTGTTAACACCACTGAGTGTCTTTTAAGGGTTTTCATCATACTTAAAAGGCAGGACAGGGGAGCTCTAAATTAGCTCCCCAATCAACTTTTTAAGTAAGACTTAATAAGCCTACTGAGTTTTCAGGAGTCATTTAGTGCCACTTCCCTTCCCTGTCTTGCTGTGACACTCAGCAGCACTTGAGAAGTGACTGTGCTTACTTAAATGCTGAACTGGAAGCTGATTTAGGGCTCTTCTCCTTCCCACTCCAGCAATTCACACTCACAAGGCTAGAGGCAGTGGAAAAAACCCCAACCCAAAAATAAGTAAAATGAAGAATTAACTGAAGAGGGAGGAAAAACCCATTTTGCTAAATTTAGGAAAAACCCCAGCTTTTTACCAACTGCACATAGTTCCTCTTTGTTCCGTCTAACCTTTGAAACAATGGAATTTCTCAATATTGTTAAGGAAATAGTAATATAGAACTATCATCTTCCTTTTATAGTTACTTTTATCTTACACTTAATGGGAAAATGGTTGGAGTTCTACAATCCTTTATAAGTTTGATGAATTATCTTGTAAGCAGCTTGCTGCAGTTCTTTTTATTAACCTCCAGACCTTAGTATTTAACCACAAATAGATTTAGGTCATGCATACTGAATTGTTTTGGAAACAGTCTAGTATTTAATAATAAATGCTTCTCCAGAAAATTAAACAGTTCCAAGGCTGTGTTCTACAAATGTGGTTTTGGAAAGAGCACCTTATGACAACTCAGATGGGCAAAGAAACCACAGGACATTAGCAATGCTTTGTGGAGACTCTTTCTGAATTGAATAATTACTTAGGGATGATTATGACAGTGATAACAGAAAGCAAAGAAATAATAAAGTATCAAACAGCCAATGCCAGGCAGCTGGCTATTAAAGGACTACCATCAAGTAAAATGAATACTTGAATTACAAGTAGTTTAGGACCCTGAGAGTCATCCTTTTCTATCTCTAGTAAGCCTTTCTCACAACTTTGATCATCTGATGTTCTTTATGGAACTTTACTGTGTAAAGATGATGTAATATCTATTGTTTACAAATCAGTCCATCTCTGATTTGGGGTTTTTTCTTCCTTTCTATTTACCACAATGTCTTTTCTTTTTTTTTAATTTATGTATCTATCCACTGACATATTTATGCAAGCTGGGTCCAGAGGGAAGCAATCTTGTTTTTGCAGATTGTAGTTGGTGCTTTGAGACAACTCTGCAGAGTGAGTAAACACAGAATAAGAGAATTGGGTTTGTGCGTGCTTTCCTCAGGCACACGCTCCCCGCTCGCTGGAATATTTGGAATTTGGTATTACAGAAGGGCTCTGAAGCAGCTCAGCTGAAACCAAGAGGAGCAAAACATTGGGAACATGCTGGAGATTTTTTCAGATATTTCTCTTTTTGTTCTTTGTCAAAGTTGATAGAAGCACGATTTTTCTCAAATGTAATAAAGGGATGAGGTTATCTGCTGCATTGGTCTGAAGGTCAACCACTTCCTTTGATATGCTATTCACAGTACTTGATTAAAAATATGCTGTTTGAATGTAAGAAAGAAGGACTTGCAAAGATTAAAGCCTAAAGATGGGTCCCTGCATAGTAAACACAGGCAGAAACCCAAATGTGTTCATGAGGAGTGAATTACCTGGAGCTGCAATGCTCAGCTGGCCTTTGTGCCACAACTTTGTCAGTGGGATCCTCTCTTGTTCATGTAAACCAACTGTGCAGCATCTTACCTGAAAAAAATTGATGGAGCTTTCTTCAGTTCTGGATCATCACCAGCCCACTTCTCACCCTCCAGATTCCTCTCTGTCCTTCCTAAGGACAGCAGTGACATCATCAAATCCGGAGCTGGACACTGGTGGAGGGTTCCCCGTGTGATCTGCAGCTTCTGAGGGCAGGCAGAGGGACACACCCTGTTCTGTCACCATGGAATTGTCTGANCCAGCTCGGGAGCCGCCCGCCCGGTCCGGACCCGCCTGCTTTTCCCCGGGCGCTCGCGGCTCTGTCGGCGAGAGGCAAGAAGGTTCTCCGTATGGAGTTCCGTGGGCGTTGTTTACTGTCGGAGGGTGGCGGCACAGCGAACTTGGAGGGGGTGCACACACGAAGGGGTCCAGGGACGGAGACAGGGGATAATGAGGGGACAGCAGGTTTTAGACAGGGCGGGCAAAGCCCGATAAACGGCGGGAATCGGGAAGAGGGGCGGAGTGCAGGCGGGACCCGGACGGGGGAACGAATCGGCAGGGACAAGGGAGATATTGATAACTTATAAACGAATAGGGAAACCGGGAAGGGAGAACTTTCTGGGGCTGGGGACGGACGAAGGGGTGAGCGGTGGGCTAACAGCAGCCGACGGGGAGGAGAGAACCCGGGGTACATTAACATAATAAAATCCAAAGGACTGTGGGAGACTTTTCCCTGCCGTGAGGTTAAGGGAGGCTGTTGAAGGTATACTTGTCCCACCAGTCGATTCCGTAGTGGCTTGCAGGGGCAGGCAAGCCTGCCCCCACAATCCTGGTCATTTCTTGGAATGGTGAAATGTGTGAAATAAATTGTATAAAATGTATTTAAACTGCAGAGGAAGACATTGTGAAAAACAATGACGTTGTTTTTCTCTTGCACAGACTTTCAATAACTAAAATTTGGGCTCTAAATTTGCAAGCACCAATTACAGTTTATGTGTTAACATAAATATCTTTGCTAATATGGACTGTCTTGATTGAAACCCTCAGTAAACTGCATCTGTGAATTTTTCTTGACCTTGCAGAAGCTGTAAGCTGTAAATAATAACATTCTCTTTAGCTATTTTAAGCAGCAATATTAGTGCTTTTCTTGTGTTATGTTCTTATATCTCTTCCTCATCTCTTCTCAAGTGTTTTCCTATTGCTTCTTTCTCAAAACTGACTTCACCCATTAACTGTCTCTGCTGTTGATTGACTTCTTTTGGTTAATCGTCCCACACCTGATTCCACATCTCTGCTGATGATCCACCAACAGCTCCTTCACCTTCCCGTTTTTAGTCAAATGTCAGATTACTTCTTTTCCAACAAAACAAAACCCTTTCCTTTGTTTTTTTTCTCCACTGCCCTGAGGATTTTTTTACTCACCTTCCCATCAGTCAGATTACTGTCCACTCACCTAACATATGTAAAGTGTTATGAAGTTTTGTCATTTGCTCGTCCACATATTTATAAATTATCTAGTACTTCCTTTTCACTCTGACAGCAAAACTACTGGAAAATGCTTCATTTGTTTTCCATCTCGATTCAGTAGCCTCCATTTCTTGTCATTGTTATGATGTCCACACAATACCCTTGTAATTCACACAACTGGATGGATATGGCAGGCATTCAAGCAGCCTCCCTGGGAGAATTCTTGACTGTCATACGGCCAGTAGAACAAAAGCAGGCAGCTGTTGTAAAGGTCATCAGGAAATACAAGCTGCAAAAATAACCCCATCATTTAACCCATTCTAGGCCTACCTTCCAGCCCCCTCTCTACATCTGTGGCACAACTCATCCAGCCACAGTTTTTATTACCTTCATGATATGGACATGTTTTCCCCGACCCTAACACTCCTATCTTGTGAGAAGTTGCCTCACATTTCCATTCTTACTCTCTAATTATTGGAAGAATTCCTACTGTGTGACTTTTTCCATTCACTTCTAGCCTTAATTGCCCCAACTATGAAACTACTGACTCACAAATGCTTTTGTCCCTGTACTCAAATATTTATGTTTCTTTTGCCCATGCTTGGCAGAATTTGGTAGGAAAAAAAAAAAAGTAGGTTAAGTTCTTTTGAACTCAATCATCTTTTTTCATATCTGAAGACTTCATCTGCAGCTTGGCTCGACTCCTCAGCTGGTATGAACTTGCTTCACACTTCAATCCACATACTGGGGCTCTTTCCCCAGTTTAGAACTATTATTAATAATAAAAACTTTCTCCAAACAAAACAAAACAAAACAAAAAAAACAAAAAAAAAAAAAAGAGAGAAAAAAGTCAACAGTACAGAGAACCAGTAATGAATGTCAGTTTACATGCTACAATATTGTACCTTGCCATATGTTCAAGTAGCTTTCCTTGGAGAATTCCATCTCTCTCAAATGGACAGAAGAATGAGAACAACAAACTGTTGAAAAGGTCATCAAGAAATACAAACATCACAGATGGCATAGGTGAAAAAAAATAACACTGCAAAAAAGCAGAGTACAGAGAGAATGTGTAGGAGGATCTTTCTCTAATTGTCAGAACTGAGCTAGAAAGTGCACTTGTACGCTACCTTTATTAATATTAAAATGGCTATTGCAGGGGTACATTACAATGTACTTGCCAAGTGGTCCTTTTCTAACAGAGAGATGAAACAACTTCTCCTGTCACTGACATTCCATGCTGAATGTTCCTCCTTTTCAGCAGTTTTAAGGAAAACTGAGTAATAAAGTGATCGCAGAAGGACACCCTGATGTCCTGCATAGGAGTTCTGTCTTCACTGAAAGTTGCCTTAGAATTCCAGGTTTTTAAGTACACCTCCTGTTCCAAGCAGGAATAAACACATTTCTTTTCTGCCCGTGTCCAGAGACC
>VZTJ01005562.1:343487-369918 GCA_013397795.1 Orthonyx spaldingii | reverse complement strand
GGAAGGTCGGGGGCCGGGGGACCCCGCTGGGGCTGCGGGCACGGGCACCGGCCGGAGGGGCTCCGGCGTTTCTGGGGGGAGTTGCAGGGTGAAAGTTTCTTTGTTCAGCGCGAAGAGAGGCTGGAGCTGCGGTCACCCCTCAAAGGCACGCTTGTGCTGCGGGGCGAGCGGCAAGGTCGCCTGGGAAAAGCCGGTTGGAAAGGGCCTCGTCCCTGGCGGGACACGGCTGGGGGGGCTCCCAGCGGGAGCCCCAGGAGCTGGGCTACATTTTCGTGCCTTTTCGGAAGCCCTGAGTCCCCGCGATGTATTTTTAATTAATTTTTGAAACCGCAGTGCCCTGCCTTGCTCTGGGAAATGTCGCGCCCGGCTGTGCTGCAGGGCGAGAGAGGGAGGCGGTGAATTTCACTTCGGGGGACCCCCCTGGAGCCCCCCAGCAGGACCAGAGGCACGGGGCTCGGTAAAGGACCCCCGCCGCTTCATTTTCAGCCTTTTTTGAGAGCTCGAATAATTTTTTAAATATTTTTAAATATTTTTTGAAAAGATGACGTCTGGGGAAATGAGGCTGGACGCCACCTTTGTGTCTCGACCAGAGAGGGGAATCGGCAGCACAACGGCAAATTAGATGAAAAAATAAAAGCGAAATAAATAAATCCGGGGCCGAGCCCAGCTCTGCACCCCGTTCCCAACCACGGGGGCTCGCATTTTCTTCTGCTTTCCGTTTTCTTCCCTTTAAAAAAATTAGTTCTTAGGGGCTGGAAAACTGGGCACAGACCTCTTCTTCGATTACCCCCCCTCCCTTTTTGCCATGAGTCGCCTGCGGGTTTCTAACGCAACATTTCCCCCCACTTTGTCACTCGTGACTTTCATTTTCTTTGATGCCGCTGCTTTTCCCATATTTATCCATTTTCCCCCAACTGCGTTTCCCCCTCGTCTCCTTCAACCTTGCCCTGCAAAGCCTGGGGGTGAGGGAAGAGGGAGGGCGAGAGCAGCGGGACAAGCCTGGCTTTCGCCTCAATTAAATTATTCTTCAACGATCTCTCTCCTTCTTGTAGGTTTGCGAGGAGCAGAAGTGCGAAGAGGAAGTTTTCCCCTTGGCTATGAATTATTTGGACAGATTCTTGTCGTTTGAACCCCTCAAGAAAAGCCGATTGCAATTGCTCGGAGCTACCTGCATGTTTGTGGCTTCAAAAATGAAGGAAACTATTCCTCTGACCGCAGAAAAACTGTGCATTTATACAGATAACTCCATTAGACCCGACGAATTACTGGTAATTTCACGTTCAATCACTTCAAGAATAAAAAAAAAAACCGAAACAAATNCAGATTGGGCCAGACAAGAGCTTCAAAGATTTTTTCAAAGGAAAAAAAAAAAAAAAACAAAAAAAAATGTTAAAAAAAAAACAAAAAAACCCCCAAAAAAAAAAAAAAAAAAAAAAAAAAGAACGCCAACCCCGCACATTTGGAAGCGCCGACCGCGACTGCGGGGCTGCTGTCGGCGGGCTGGGATGGGACGGGGATGGGATGGGGACTGGANCCGCGGCCCCGGCACCGTGTGCCAGCGGCTCTAACCACGCTCCCTCCTGCTCTTCCTCTTCTCTTCCTTCCCCCTTCCCCTCCCTCTTCTCTTTGCAGCAAATGGAGCTGCTGCTGGTGAATAAGCTGAAATGGAATCTGGCTGCAATGACCCCCCACGATTTCATTGAACATTTCCTTACTAAAATGCCTCTGGCAGAGGACACCAAGCAGATCATCCGTAAACATGCTCAGACTTTTGTGGCTCTGTGCGCTACAGGTATGAGCCCTGCACGTTGCGCAAAGCGCGTTGCTCCCCGACACGCGCCCACCCCCCGGCTTGTAAAGCTTCCCGTAGCTGTTGGTCTCAGGCAGAGCTGCGGGGAGGTAGTTTAAGCCCCGATTATTGCCCCTTGTTTGCAGAAGGTGGATTACTTTGCCAGAGGTAAGTTTTTCTTTTCAGAAGATGTTTCCCTTCTGAGTCGGAGTTTTGTGTGGTTGTCAGGGAGGGAGAGGGACCCCATGCCCACCCCCCCCTCTCTGTAGCTCAGCATGGCACGATTTCGTCGCCTCCCCACACCACAGGGTTTATGTGGGGGCTGCAAAAGGCTTACTGCCTGTGCGGGGAATCCCTCCCCGTGTGGATTCATTCTCTAAGACGAGTTTTTAAAGGCGGAGGGAGATTTTCCCTGTGAATAGCTCTGCGTGGGGGTTTTAAACCTTCCCTCTTCAAGTTGCCTCTTCCCCCCCTCCTCGGTGGCTGGTGGATTGGAGGAGGGCCACGCGGCGCAGAGGCTTTTCCTGGCACGGGACCGAGCCGCTGCCATCTGCACCCTCCTGACCACGTGCTGTGCTGGAGCCATGAGCGGGGCCAGCCTCCAAAGACGCCACAGAGTCGTGGCATCCACACTCCAAAACCTCGGAGGGACGCGCGCGGCCGGTGGCACCCGTTCGTGCCGGGTAGCTCGTTTTCTGGAGGTTGGATTTGGTTGGAAAAAAAGCTTAAATGAAGATGGCAGGCACTCAGAAGGAGAAAAAAAAAAAAAAAAAAGTTTTATTTCACAGAACCGGCCCCGCTGCAAGGCCTAAAGATAGAACAACCAAGCCATAAAAGAGAAGTTTATAAACACTGGCATTGCTCTTCATCTTGGGCCTAACATCAGCGTAAGGGGCAGCTCCTAGGTGAGGTTGCCTGGAGTAATGTTCGGTGTTGCGAGTGCCACAACCTTCAAAGCACCGGCAGCAACATTTTGGGAAAGTCCAGTGTGTCCCTCCATGCCAGGTTCTACCAGATACGAGGCTCCTGCGACTCTGGAGGCGTGATTTGCTAAGTTTGAAGCTAAAAAGGACGGCCACCCAGGCTCCCCTTTGGATGTGGGGATGTTTAACCTAGGTTGTTGTGTTGGCAATGACAGGGATGAAAACAAGAGTAGTTCAAAGGTTGGGGACTTGCTAAGAGTCCAGTACTTTGATCTACTGTCAGTGTTGTTATGTTTCTTTTAGGAAGCACATCCAGAGCCTTTATTTAACACTGCTACACACCACAGCTGGAGAATGGATCAGTAAATGAGAACCATGTTCTGGGAGTTTTACTTAGCTTTTAAAAAAAACAGCGCTGAGCTCACCAGAGTTGGGGCCCTCTTCAGCTCCCTACTAAGTTGGGAATATTGCCTGGGGAAGGAGCACTCAGGAAGGCTGCCACTAGGCTCTGTGTTTTTATTGTTATTTTTGGATGTCAGGGACTTCTCTACCTTTTGCTTTTCTCATGACTTCTTTGTTGGCTAGTGAAGATCACATGTGGCTTAAGCAGCATCTGGACTTTGCTTTGCTGTTGCTGGGTTGTGCTGCATTTCCCCTTGCCAGAACGAACCTAGATGGACTGCAAATGCCTTGTGCTGCCTGGATGCTGTGGGGCCTGATCCAAAGTCCACTGGAAACACTGACAGCTTGCTTAAGTGGCCTCAGGGGCAAGTGCAGTCTATCCTTTGCCTGTGTCCTCTTCTGTAAAGGAGGTCCTCCTAAGAAGAGACTGCAAAATAATGCTTGCTTAGAAAACAAACTCTTGGCCAGTTGGCTTACCAAGGTGAAGGCTATGGAAGTGTTTGTAGATGAGTGTGTATGTGTTCGCTCCAGAAAGAGAAGGTTACGCTGCAAGGTGAAGTTGAGGGGAATTCCTCCTAAGCTCACTCTCCAGTTGTCTGGCTAGTAGAAGTGGGTTTGTTTGATTTGGTTTGGTTTTGAAAAATCCATTTTCACCAAAGGATGCCTTTGTGCTGTGGTAGGTTCAGGAGAATAGGCAAAAAAGAAAAAAAAAGAAAAAAAAAAATTACCAGGGGTTGTTTGAAGTTAACACATAATTGAGCTTAATGAATGGGGCTTTGGCATGGCCGAGCAAGGCAGGGAGAGCTCAAAAGGAAGCAGGCCTCTTTTGGCCCAAGTTAAGACCAGTGTTGAGGGAGAACTGCAGCTCTATACAAGCATAACAATGAATAGCAACAAATATTGGAGCTTCAGCATTTCATTATGTTCCTCTGGTTATCAAAACATACCAGGCTCCTTTTTGTTATTATTATTATTATTATTATTGCTATTATTATTGCTGTTGCTTTGGTCCTCTCTGAAGGAGAAAGAAAGATCCCCCTTTGAAACAAGCATGTTACAATTCTCCCATTCTCCGGCCTTTATAAAATTGGAAGTCTCAAGGTATGTGACCAGTTGGAACCTGTTGCATCTTGCAGCAAGTGATTTATGTTCACAGTTTTGATTTGCCTCAATGAAAAGATTTTCATTCATAGCCCCCAGCTCTCCAGACGGATGGAATTGCTGCTCCATTTAAAAAGGAAAAGGGGTGACTCGCCTTGTTAGGAATTTTTTTTAAAGCACTGCAGCGCCTATATGCCTGCTTTGTCCTCCCTTCAGGGTGGCTGGCATTCTTCTCTCTCCTCCCCCTCCTCTCTCTCTCCCTCTCTCTCTTTTTAACAACGCTGAAGTTGTTTATTCTTTTTGGATGAAGTCTCAGATAGGCTACTGGGGATGTGTGCTTCAATTGATGGGGCCCCCTACCCCATTGTGGCTGTGTCAGGTCTAATTCATCTCACCGAAGCCCCCTTGTTCCTGAGCGCTCAATAGCGCAAGATGAGGCGATGGAGGCTGACAATGATGCCACACTCTTCACTTGGGGGCATCCAATTACAGGCGAGAGGGGCCCCCTGATTAATATGCTGAAATTAGTGGCCTCTGCCACAAATAATTCCTTGTTGAGTTGCAACAAAAAGGCAGTCCATGCTGCTTGTCTGGAGTGGTTATAGGGACAGACACAAACTGGTCATTTAAACTTCATTATCACTTTTCCACCTTGGAAAGAATGAGGGTGTGACTATGAATTCATGTTCGTGTTTACTGCTCCATTTAAAAGCAGGACGCAAATATTAATCCCAAATGTGATCCTGTCAGGATGGGCTCATTAAAGTGACACATTTTGGTCATGTCCCGTTTGTGGAGCTCGGTAAACAGTGTCGGGAAGGCACTGCCACCCCACCCCTCCCAGCAACCCCATCCTGGTGGGATCCATGCTCAGAATCCCCCGCTTCCCAAGTCCACCTGCAGCTGTGTGTCAGTATTTCAGTTCAGGACTGGCTTGGGAATGGGTACAGTGCCAATAAGCAGTTGGGACTGCTGCTTTTTTTTTGGGAATGACAGCGGCTTTCTGGAAGGGAGGTGTGTTTGTGTCTGCCCGGAAACGGGCAGGTTAGGAAAAGGGAGTAAACCAAATTGATTTTAATACATTTATTTGAACATAAACGAGATGGCTTCAGCTCAAGCTTGCCATTTCGCTGGCAGTGCATCCTAAAAGCTTGGCCAGAATTCCTTGTATTGGTTTAATTGTGGAGGTTCATAGGATGCTGGGTGAAGTGCCCCTTTGAAAGGTGGGTATTGGTCAGGGCCACAGTGGAGTGTCAGAGGTGTCTGAATAAACAGATTCAGAGCCAGGACTTCCACAGAGTCCTGAAGGCTTTTGTTTCACTGGTAAAACATTTACACAAAAGTTATTTTATCATAATAAAGGAGATGCATGATTTAATACTTAAACTGCTCCACTGAGCCCTCTAAGCTGTCCATTCCTTTGATTTCATTCAGAGGTTTGACAGATGGTTTATATTTTTCCAATGCAGAGGAAGTTGTATTCTGATAAAGGCTGAAGGAATGTATCTCAGTTTCTGGTGTACATTGTGGTGTTTCCCTTTCTCCCTCACAAAATTGGACCTTTTACTTGTGCCACTTGGTTCCTCTGTTCCTGATTCTCCTGCAAGGTGTTTACTGCTACGGATCAAATGCATTCCTGTTCAGCAGAAAGAGTCTTGTCATTAACATGTGGGTTATTATTATTATTATTATTATTATTATTAAAAAATACTAGAAAAACAAACCAAACCAACCAACCAAACCCAAAGGAAAAACATGCTAAATGGCAGAGATAGCCCCTTAAGGGATCCTGGGAGTGGCTTTGTGGAGAGACCTACAGCAATGCAGTCTGGAAGGGGGCCCAGCCTCTTGTCAGCATGGTGTCACATCAGAATGTAACTGATTGTCCGCCAATTCTTGGGACCCCCGTCACTTAGTTATGCCACATTTACATTAAATCCCTGTTGCCAGGATGGATGGCAGCCACTGACAAGAGGCTAGGTTGAGACAAAGCATTTTTAAGATGAAACCTTAATTTAAATATGGATTATCTGCCTCCTGACAGGGTTAAGCAGTCTTTCTCTTTTCTTTCTTTTTGTGGATGTTGTTGTTCATTAAAGCAATATTCCTTTGAGTGTCAGAGCAAAGGTTTCTGCTTTAAAGGGCCCCAGGACTCGTTGTTAGAGTGCACCTTGGATCTGACCATGCAGAACCCTGCAGGATGTGAACAGGTTTTCTCAGATGTGCAGTGCCATTGACCCCCGTGGCATTATTCACAGGAGCAAAGTATTTTAGCATGGGAAGAATGGGGGCCCTGCTTATGATAAAAGTACCTCCAAGTGATGAATGGCCTCCCAGGCTCAGTGCTAGGCAGGACCACTCTCTGTAGAGCAGTTGCTCATGTGGATAAGTGTTTTCAGGTTTGGACCTGTAACAGTTTTAGAGAAGGAGGCACCTTTCTGCTCACCATTTTCCCTGCCTTTTCGGATGCAATAGTTGGCAGCTGAAAGCCATGCTGGTAGAAAGAGTGTATGTGTACGGACAGGCTTCTCCTAAAGCAATCATTTCAGTCTTTTTTTTTTTTTTNNNNTTTTTTTTTTTTTTTTTTTTTCTCTCCTTTCTTCATACAGATATTAAATTTATTTCAAACCCACCCTCCATGATCGCAGCTGGCAGCGTGGTAGCAGCTGTGCAAGGCCTGCATCTGGGGAACACTAACACTTTCCTCTCCTATCAATGCCTCACACATTTCCTATCACAAGTTATCAAATGTGATCCGGTAAGTGACTCTTTCTCTCGGTTGATCTCCTGCGTTAAGGGTTTTTAAGAATGAATGCCTGCTTACTGCACGGGAGCTAATCTGACAGTAAATCTTGGGAAGGGTCAAGCCTCAGAGTGGGGGTTCTCAATGTGCTGTCTTGTGCCCAGCCTGCTTGTTTGGCTGTTGTGATGCCCACTGATAATCTGTGATGACGCTGCTGCAGTTCCCGGATGGGAATGGCACATCCACCCCTGGTGTTTGGGAGTGAAGGAAGCCCTGCATCAACTTAGGACATGGCAGAGGCTGTGTTTGGCTGGGGGTGATTAAACCAGGAGCCTCTGTAGAACAAAACTTGGGGAATAAGACCAGGAAACAGTTATTGAGACCTTGTAGTATCTCTGACCTTATCTTTGGCAATTCTTGAGGCCTTTTATTGTGCCAAGTGGTGTGAAAAAGCCCTTCTTAAAAGAGTTCTAATGATCTAATTTGGTTTATTACGTGCTAGACCTGCACGGTAGCTGGTATTGAATTCCTTTTTGGAACAAATGCTTGTCCCACGACTTTCTGACGAGGTAGATGGTTCTCACAGGACTCTTCATTTTGCCCTGCGGCTTCCAGGAGATTCACATCAGTAACTAGTGAGCAATAAACCTTTCATGAGTGAATGGGCCAGGAAGGGAGCCTACAAGGAAGACCTAAAGTCAATGATCCATGTCATAATGGTGTGTGAAGTTGGGGCAGAGTTGAGCTTTGTTTTGCAACAATGTGGAAGACCAATAAATAGATGCTTTAAAAAGGTTCTTGTGAGGTCTCCAAGCGGTGGACAATGAGTCAAATAAAGACAACTCTGTGGTTAGGGGCAGAATCTTGGAGATGCTGTTAAATTATTTTACATGTTAATAATTTAAATGCATAGGAAACCGTCCCAGTCCAGCCTCTGCAAAACTGGGTTTGTGTAGTTGGGCTTTGTCGACAGGATTGAGCGAATTCTGGAAAGATGAATGTGTTGTAATTGACTGTTTACAAAAGAATATTTTACTTTTGATAGCCTGTGTGAAACAATTGCTGAAAATATGATATCTCAGCTTGTTATTTTGATCACCTGAACAGTGCCTCAGTATTGAGCGTGTTATTTTTGCCACTTAAATCACTGTGGCTGAGGTAATACAGTGTGGAAGTGTTAAATATTCTGAGGACCTGAAATGCTAAATACTGTAAGAAATGCTGAAATAATGGGCTGCTCAGTTTGGTACGCATGTGTGATGCTTTTAGTCAGTTTGTGAACAATGCAGATAATTCCCGTGTGTAGTTGGCCGCTATCCAGGGCGAGATGTTTGAAGCAGGTACTGAGGGAAAATACTTGCTAGCTGTTCAGGCAGCATCTTGATTCAAACAACATGATTTAACCATTCCTGATACTGGGCATTGAAAGTGGATTCTCTCACATTGTGGAGAACAACATCCTTATGTGACTTGACTTAGTTGATGAAAAAACAACCTCAAAGTTGCTTTAGCAAGAAAGAGGATTTTTGATTATTTCATTTTTATTGTCCAGAGTCATTGCAGGGCCACAGTCTGTTTGACTTGAGCTTGGTTAACAGCTTTAGAGGGAAGTAACTCCCCTCCAGCTTCCAGTGCTAAATATATTCACGTGTTGGGTAGAAATAAGGATTTTGTATGGATTGCTACAGAAAATGAGCACCATAAAGTTCTGTGTATGTACAGGTCTATTGTTGTGTTTGGAGTGGAATAAGGGAACAGCAGCTTCCACTGCAGTTGTCCTGAGAGAGGAATTGCTTGGTTTCATACAAAGCATGATTCCCCTTCAGGGAGACTTTCCCAAAATACCTATCTATGTAACCCATGGTATCAAATGCCACTCCTACTATCCCATTTCACTAGGATTTGTATGAAGTCAGTTATGCCCAAGTGATGGTTCCCCTTGTCAGGGAACATGTTTTATATTGGATTGTCTTGGAATGTTAAGAGCAGGGCTGGTGTTCCCCCTTGATGATCTGTTAGCTGGAGCAGCAGCTTGGATTTCAGGTTACATAATTACACTTTTTTACCTTTAGTCTCAAAGAAAGCTGAATCTAAAGTAAAATGAGTATCACCTGATTGGAATTCCTTTATGGTTCATGTTTATACGTTGGTAGGAGTCCAATTTCCCATTTTGCCTTTGATCAGGAGTAATTAGAAGTCAGATAATCACAATTAGAAGTCTTGGGCTGTCTTCCATCATTCTATTCTTGACCCCATCATCCAAACAGATGGAATTTTACCTGACATTCATTTCCAGGCCAGAAATTTGCTAAACTAGATTAGATTGGGTCTCCATGCTGTCTGTTAGTGCATTGGAATTCGTCTCCTGCCTGCCCCTTCTCAGAGGCACCTTCAAACATGTGCTTGTTATCCAGAACGGGTCAGGCAGGAACAAAGGATTTCCAAGCAGTTCCTTTTTTGTTGTTGTTTGTTTCCTATCCTATCTGACCCTGGAGTCTGATCATGTCCACTGTGTCTTAAAGGTATTTGACCACATCAGTTAAGCTAGCAAGTATGTTTTTGTTTTTGTTTTTTTTTCTGAGGAGCTTAATTAATCCAGGAAGGGTTTATGACCTTGAACAAACTGTGGGCATTGAAAATTTGCGTAGTGAAGCAGAAAAGTTGTTGGGAGAAGTTATCAGAGTAATGCACAAGTTTTGTATTTGCTTTTCGGTGTTGGGAAGTACTGAGAATGAAAACAGCTTTGATGAGGTTGTTCACAGTGAATTTTATGTTTTGCAGTTATTTTTTGCTAGTTCTAATGCATTCCTACAGGCAAGCTATTTATCTAATAGTCATGTGAGTAAGACATGGACAAAATACCTTAAACAGTAAAAAATATTTTTCATTCAACTGTAGCTTAAGACAGTCTGTTCATAATAAATTGTAAAGATTGTTTTTTTAAAATACATTTACAGCATGCTGCACTCTGAGAATTTTAAATGAAAAAAAAATTCTGTGGGCAAAAAGTACCTTTAAATTACACAGTCCTATGTAATTATTCATAACTGGGCTCCAGAGGGAGAAGAATAGGTATTTATAGAAGTTCTTTTCAATGGTTTTAGTTTTCAGAGCTCAAACATGCTATATGCAAATGGTCAGGATTAAAAAAAAAACCCACAAAGTTCCCATCAAAACTCACCAGAAAATCTACTCCCACCCCAAAAAAAACCCCCACACCAAAACCCAAGAGGGTTCATTTTGCTCTGAAAAATAAATGTGCTTTCAGTTTGGAACACTGAACGTGCTAAAAGAGAATTATCCTCAAAAGTGGCTTTGTAAAGCCAGGAGTACTTAAAGCTGTGTTGGTGCTCTCCTCTTTAATGCTTCTGATTCCAAGGGCGAGGGAGGATCGTGGTGCAAGTGGGGGCCTTACAGTCAGGATTGATCCATCATATCTCAGGAGGGCTGGGTGCAAGGACTTCATAGAGACCTTATTGTGGAGGCCAGAGGTATGCAGGAGCCAAAGGCATGATGACTTTAGGATATGAGGCGCTTCTTTTTGTCATTTAAAACGCTGTGTGTCTCTGTCAAGAGGAAATATTGCACTAGGGTTTAAACCAGGAAAGGTCATAGGTTATGTGTTTTCAGTGAGCTGTAACTGATGGTCTGATCTGCTTAGAGGTAGGATTAACCTCCCTCTCTCTCAGAAAGGACTTGCAGAGAATTGTTTGCTTGGGTTTCTAATCTTATTTTACCCCAAATGCCATGTGCCCTTATTGGTGGCAGAGGAGATTCTTGTGGTAGTGGAATCAGTGAAAAGCTGGTAGATCACACAAGAAGACTCTGAATGAAGGCAGAATTGAAACTGGGAAATAAAGAAAACAGCAGGCAGGTCACCCTCTCAGGAAAACAACATTCATTCTCAGTCATGCACATCCTAACACTTTTGACGGCAATTTATCATGGAAGACTGGGTTCACCGCAAGGGCTAACACATGTCATAGGTTAAATCAGAAAAGGCAATGCTGAAAGGAAACTTCAAAGTCCTTAATACACAGAGTTAAAGATGTTGGGGGAAAAAGCTTACGATGTTTGTTATAAAGATAAGGGTAAACAGCATGCTGGATGAGTTTTGGCAAAATGCTGTGGGATTGTTTGGCCTATTTAGGGCACCATTTCTATGTCACTGCAGTGGGTGTACAGGCCTCCACAACCTGCAGGAAGTTGGGCAGGCTGAACTGAAAGGCCTTCTCCAATTCTAGTTGCTGGGAGTCTGATACATCTCCTCATGGTATGGCTTAATGCCTGGGGGAAGTTACCTTTCCCCACCACAGACAGGATCCTCCTCAATGCTGTATGGTTTTTTAATTCCCAACGAGGCCTGTGCGCCATCCCGAACCCTCGGGAGGATTGTGTGCGCACCCAGCTCGGAGAAAACGCTTTGGAAGCGAGAGGAAAAGGTCTCATCCTGACTGAGATTTCCAGGTGGATGTGGTAGCACACAGAAAGCTTGGATGAACTTGGTAGCACATGGTTAGGGAGGCCCTCTGTGGTGCTTCTCAGGAATCTCTCCATTTTGGGGTCCTGCAGTCCAGTCCTGTCCAGTCCATCTCTGGAGATGCTTTCAGAGTTAGGAATTTATCAGCAGCCGTGAGCTGCCCATAGCTGGACATTGCAGCAGCTGGCAGGCAGCTTTGGGCATGGGCATCTGAACATGTATATGGCATATCTGAGAACTTATTATCACTGGAACTTAAGCCTGGGTGAAAAAAGTCACTGTTTATGAGCATCGCTTGTAGCAGAGTCTTCTGCTGAAGGGTTCCTGGGGTAAAAGTAGAAATCACAGATGTTGTGGCCATGGGCTTGTACAGAAGTGTAAACAGCACAGAGAGGCAGCAGTGCAAGGTACAATCTGTAAAAACTGGGCTTGCTCATCCAGTCCTTTCACTGCTGGGTACTTCTCCTGCTCTTCCCACCCGCTGCTCTCGCAGATAGCCTGGTAACATTTCTCTTGCTTTGTCATGAAACGGTGTTTTAGCCTGTGATCTTTCTAAAGGACTCTTGGGTCTCTCTCTCCCCTTCCATTCCACCCTTCTGTAGGATTGTTTACGAGCCTGCCAAGAACAGATTGAGTCC
The DNA here is from genome assembly GCA_013397795.1 of Orthonyx spaldingii. Classification (NCBI taxonomy): domain Eukaryota; kingdom Metazoa; phylum Chordata; class Aves; order Passeriformes; family Orthonychidae; genus Orthonyx; species Orthonyx spaldingii. Next base: position 357,842 of record VZTJ01005562.1, on the reverse strand, counting down.
CTCCTCGAGTCCAGTCTACGCCAGGCACAGCAGCACAACGTATCTTCAGAAACAAAGACTGTAGAGGACGAAGCAGACCTCTCCTGCACACCTACTGATGTGCGAGATGTGAACATTTAAAGAGGACTTCTTCTTAATGGATTTGCTTGGCAAGAAAAGCAGACAAAGAAAGGGCATCTGAGAAGGAATCAGCATCAGGATCTCCCCCCCAGAAACCCTTTTCTCCAGGACATTTTTATACCAGAAGGGAAAACCAGTCTAGTTATATTTTTTTCTTGCTCTGTCTCCCTTCCATCTGTGACTTCAAACAAACAAATAAACAAAAAATACCCCAAAAACTGTCTTAAAAAAAGAAAAAAATAGTATTTGCATTACCCCCAGGGGTTTGTGCTACAAAAATAGAGGATTTTATACAATAATAATCAACTAGTTTTTATATTAAAGTGTTCTTGTCTGTATGTTGTAAAAATAGGCATTAACACACAAAATGTCTCCAGGGGAGGTATTAGATTTGATTTCTTACATATAAAACAAACCAACCAACCATTTTTAAAGTAGAAGAGGGGTTTTTTTTTTTTTTAGATAGTAAATGAAATATTCTTTTTCTTTAAAAAGCATAGCTTTAACGCAGTTCTAGGCTTTTCTGTATCTTGCTTGCTTATGCATTTAGTCACTTTATAATTCATCTGTAAATGTTTATTTTATTTCCTTAGGTTTTTTTTATCCTCTTCACCTTATAAATGGTTAACGTAACCCATAAGTTAGTGTGTGTTAGTATGCAGCATTATTATATGTTAATCTTTTTTTTTTTTTTTTGTGCCTGTGGATTGCCTGTGCATTGAGGCATTTGTAGGGTTCCAGCTTAGCATGGTTGGGAAAGGCCAATGTACTACTCATACAGTACCCTATTATAAAGAGAAACCGAAATAGTGACATAATATATTATATTTTTGTAATCTTCCTATTTTTGTAGTTACCTGTGTAAAAATGCTGGTCTGACCCCACAGATATTCAGCCTAACTATGGTCAGGTTCAATCCACAGTTCAGTCTTTTTTTTTTTTTTTTTTTTTTTTTTTTTTTTATTTTTTTTTTGGTGGTGGTGGTGGTTTTGTTTGTTTGATTTTTTGACTCGTCACTTAAATTAAGAAAAGAAATTAAATTCCTGCCATCTCTGGTCAAAATGAGACATATTCAAGACCAAGAAGAAGAATACAAAGCCTGAGATTACTAAAATAACAGCTTCAGTGTGTTAAATGTCCATGANTTTTTTGTTCGTTTGTAATATTCTAAAACCATTCCATTCAAAGCACTTTCAGTCCATTAGATATAGGAAATACATTCTTTTATTGTGTGGGAAATTTTTTTTTGTTTGTTTGTTTTTTTAATGGAATGGTTTGGAAATATATAAAGTGCTTGTTGGCAAACTTGGAATTGCAAAGCAAGTGCATTTAACTATGGTGTTAGAGGAGAGGTGATTCTTTTTTTCCGAAGGTTGTGTTCCAGTGAGAGAAAATTGCATTCACAAATTGCCAGGATATCTTCCTATCCTTTTCTATAGAAAAGTTTGAAGTTTAGAATCCTTTGGTGCCAACTCATCTTTATAAATTAGGGGCCTTAAAGGTTCACATATAGGACACATAGTTTTAAGGATTATCGCTAGATGTTTTTACAACTGAAGGTTTTTAAACACTAAAATATATAATTTATAGTTAAGGCTAAAAAGAATATTTATTGCAGAGGATGTTCGTAAGGCCAGTATGATTTGTAAATTAATGCAATTGCCCCTTTTGAAAAAGAAAATCTTTCTACCCTTGATGTTGCAGTTTTAACCCAGCTTATTAAAGCAAAAAAAAAGGACACGCTTCAAAGAACAAACCCAAAACCAAGCAGTCTATTTGGCCCCTTCCTATACATTTTCAAAAGCAGTCTAACCATGAAAAAACGCCATAGTTAATAGATATGAAAATTGGAGTACTTGAAAGAAGTTTTTATTCCAGTATACGCCCCATTTTTTTTTTTTATTTAGCTACAAATAGAAAATTTGCACATCTTGGCTATGTATCTTTTTATTATTATTTTAGAAAGTAGCTGAAGGGACGTGGACATAGCTGTTGAAGTTGATGCTCGAGGAGAATGTGATGGTGAAATGTATGTGAGAAAACTGCCGCTAAGGTGTTGATTGTAAAAAAACCCGAAACAACAACAAAAACAAAAAAAGAACAAAAAAAGGAAAAAAGAAAAAAATTCAAAAAAAAAAAAAAAAAAAAAGAAAAAGAGAAAAGAAAAGGAGTGGATGCTCCGTTTTTATTGAGCTGCTATGGATAAATTCCCAGCATGGTTTGAAAAAAAATTAACATTGCTTTTCTGTATCTTTGTCATTGTGTTTTGCTGCTATTTTGTGGATCAGTTTTTTTTTTTGTTACACAATGTCATATACTGCCATGTTATAGGTTTTAATTTTCTCATAGAAAATTATATTATTGACATCATTTTTTTTGTAGATTTTTTATGTGATCAATTTTTACTTAATGTGATTACTGCTCTATTCCAAAAAAGGTTCCTGTTTCACAATACCTCAAACTTCAGTTACCCGTGTCTAGACCAGGTTTTGATGTTCTTACAGTGCCTCAAAGTTCTACTGCAAATGGAAATGCATCGAACGTTGCTCTGAATGGGTCTCTGCATTAATTTAAAAAACAGCAGACATTTCAGAAGATCAAGTAATGTCAAGGGTTGGTTGTTTTTTGTTTTTGGTTTTTTTTTGTTATGCATTTTATAAAGCTGGATTCTTTGTCTGATCTGGGGTTTATTATCATAGTAGTTTTAAGCTGTGTTATTAGCCACATTGATATATGAAAGGTGCATTATAATATAACTCTTGTGTGCCACCTGATGTGGTTCCCCCTCAGCTGGGACACATCATCTGGTATGATAGGTTATCTTCTGGAACTCTAAGTATTTTGTGTGTTTAATCTGTTATGATATACTAGGGGTTTTTTTGTTTGTTTTGGTTTTGTTTTTTTTTTTTAATTATAGCATAATGCTAATTTAAAAAAAAGCCTGTAAATCTCATAAATAAGCCAGCTAACAGAGTTGTATGCTGAAGAATAATCTAGCTGTTGCCTGTATGCTGCTAAACCAAAACAGAATTAGAACTCATTTTGAGGCAAATGCAGTTAAGATCCTATATAGTGCATAAATAAGCATTGCAGTGCTACTAGCAGTCGCAGGACCCAGGAGGACTGGATACATTCTGTCCAAATTTCAGGAACATTTCTTACTGCTTACCTCATAAAACACTTCTGTTCGTGGCATCTCTGTGTCTCTGAACCAAACATGATTATTGAGTTTAGTGCTTGTTGGTTTTATTATGTGTTACACTGAGTGGCAGTGTGTACTGCAAATTTCTTTAAAATATTGTATGTACTAAAAAAGGCCAAATCCAGATAGGGGGGTTCACGTGCCAACAGAGATGCTTTATTTGTCACGTTATTATAACAATCTGTAGTAAGCAAAAGCAATTCAGATTTGTACATTTTTATATTGTACTCATTGGCATCACTGGTCTGAAATGCACATTTTCACCAACAGACCTGTAACAGACAAGTTTCCAGCAAAAAAAACTAAAGTCTAGAAATAAAATTGGTAAAACCCAACGTCTGCTTGTCGTCTTTTAATTTCCTTTTTTTTTTTTTCATTTTTTAAATTGCCTTGAAAATGCTCAGTGGTCGTAACTCCCTGGTGCAGTGAGTAGGCACATGACGTTTTCTGGGTTTGACTCTCCATGTTTTAAAAGCTGAAGACCTTTTGTTGTTATTTTCGGAAACTGGGGGTGTTTTGAGCCATGAGTAGGTGCCTTGCCTGCCTGTCACACCAACGTGTCTTTTTTTGAAGAAGCAAAATATTTCCCTTTTTTTTCTTTTTTTTTTGTCTGAAGACTTTATTTTTTAACATCAGAGGAAATTAGTCAGAGTAGAATACCCTTTGGTGGTTTATGTGAATAAAAGGTAAAACAAAGCAGGTGTTGGATGGCACAGAACACTTGCTTGTATTTTCTCATCAGTGGAAGGTTTTGTGTCCTAGAAGACCTTAACACAAGACAGTTGATTTTAAAAGCAGTTGGTTAAGCTGCCTTCTTCTCTGTGCCTTCCCCTCGGACATGGCTTTTGCATCTTACAGCTAAGATAATAAGGAATAAACCTGAAAAACATGAAAGCCTACAAAAATATGTAAAAAAAGATGACCTAGAAGGACAGGAATTAGATATTATTACAAAGTATAATGAGAAGAAAATTATAACCTCTGTTCCAATTCACATTCCAAAATATCTCTGAAAATGGGGGATACACATTATCAATTATTATTGTTTTCAGAGCTGAACACAGCAGAAACAGCTTCTTTTTAGTGGAGATAGTCAAGCTTATAACCTATGTATTTGACTATTTATCCTGTAACAGTATTTCTGCCTTAAAAAAATCTATATAAAAGGCCAAGTGCTCATCCTCCCTGTCACAAATTAGAAATTCAGCATCTGCCTCCTGAGTTTCCCATTGACTCAACTTCACGTTACGACTGATTCTGTGCAGTGAGTTCAGCACAGGAAATGAAAAATGAAACTCCAGAGCTGACTTCTAATGTGTTAATCACTGTCTAGTGCAGAATAAGCTCCTCTCAGGGCAGTTACCACTAGATGGGAAACCATCTGCATCAGAAGAATCCCAGATGAGCTTGTATGAGCTTGGTGGTTTCCCACTCATTTCAGCCAGAAACCTGAAGCCTGTGTGGCCTGCTGTAAAACCCTAGATCAGGTGGGTGAAGTGAAACCAGCACAATCGTGGTCTGGTTTGTTCCGTTTGAAATGGGCAGTTCCTCTGTACAGTGAGCTACACTGGGTGGTGTAAAACACTGAAAGATGACCTGAACTAAACTCACTTCAGGGACTTCAAAAACACATCAAGCCAAAGCTTAAATTGGGCTGGGCCAAAATTATTCATTTTTCCCAGCATATTTTTAAAAACACCCAAAACAGCCAGAAAAAACAAATAGCTTACTCTTGTATGGCTGCCGGCTCACCCCTCTGATCTTAAGTGTTTGAAAATCAAGTGAAGACACACTTAGGTGATCTTGACTTCTGACACAAATCTTGTGCTGATAAAAACATTACCATGATTCAATGAGAAATGTAAACCTGTGTTTGGTTGAACATGTTAAGTAGGTTTTGCCATTCCTATCTCTTTTATAAACTCTATTAAACTGACTAAGTGTTGTGACTTAAGTAGGTTTAAGCCCACATAGTCAGCTCCGTTATTTACATTTTCCTTCTCCTGAACATCATCTCTAAATGCAGACTCCTAAACTTGAATGTTGGGTGAACGATGCCAGTATTACTCACGTTGCAAAGGGCAGAAAGACAAGAATGTAGCAAGAAAAACAATTTACTATAGACTGTAAAAAAATATGCATGTTCAGCTAGGCTATGCTGTAGCTAGTTAAAGGGAAAACTACTGTATTTTTTTGCATCATATTGAGACATGTACACAGAAAAACCTCCAACAGACCTCCCCAAAACCTCCCCACTTTCATTGCTGAATTCAGGCCATTTGACAATCTTGGACTTTTTATGACCACTTAAATTCAAATGCTCTTTATTAGAATAAACAAGATCTATTAAATGTAAAAACTCATTATCCATTTACATTCAAGCACACCTGGCATTTTAAGTGCTAGAAAACTGCAGAAGACAGAGGAGAAAGAGAAGGTTGGAGCTGTTGTTTTAAAAGTTGTGGGAAGGACCCATGAACGTGGGCTGCATGCTCTGAGATTCCTACAATGGGACGATGGCAGTAAAGCTATAAATGATGGCGTTTTAATTCCTGTCAGCACCATTTAATGAGAAATGAAATCTCTTCAGACAAACAAGGTATTTTTACGATCCCACAAATATAATTGATCATAGTAATTGCATTGGCATGGCCAGCACAGATTTCCATCTGGCTTCTGAGTTCCACACAATATTCCAATCAAGTGATGAGAAAGGGATTGCGAATTAGTCAATAGGATTGCACCAATAATGTGACATTTGCCAGACTTCTGATTTTGTTTTTGATGGCCAAGCAGGACCAAATTTAGGAGGAAGGCAAAAGTTACTCTTTTATGTGATAAACATTTCAGAGTGAAAACAGAAATAGTTCCTTGCTCATCCTATAGCACCTGCAGAGCCCTACCTAGACCTGTCCTCCTTTCTGCCTGTGTGAAGACCAGGTATTAAAACATCTCATATTTCAGGGAATTCACCAAGTATTCACAGGCATCATTTTCCTGAAGGCTCTCACATGAAGAAGGAATTACTGGCAGAAAGATCCCGTGTCCATGGCAAATTGAGAGTAAGGCACATGAGCAGCATCTTTAGTCTGGGGGGGCCCTGCCTGGTGCAGGACCTCAACTACAGATGGGAAAGAAGAGCACGAGAGGAGCCTCCTCCCCACCAGGAACTGGCCTCAGGTGTGGGAAAAGAGAATGGCCTGGGAGAGCTTGTGCTGACAGACACATGAAGCAGGAACTGGTTAAGAGGGCAATCCCTCAGGGCTGGAGAGAGCTCCAGGTACAGATCTCTACCACCACCAGGAACGCTGAACCAAAGCAGGAACTGTGACGCGCACAGGCCAAGATCCAAGCCAGGAGCTGACATGTGGACTGGCTGGAGCAGGAGTCCTCCTCTGGATCCGTGTGGGGAACGAAGGTCCAGAGCTCTGAGTCTGCTTGTAGCACGTGCATCACTGAATGGAAATTGCTATCCACTCACCCTTCCCTGCTGAGTAAATAAATTTTAGATTCTACGTTGCCGAGTGGTTTTATTTCCTCCATCCCCCCTGGCAGCAGCCCTGTGACACTCGGCTTAATCCCCTCACAGGCCATATTCCATGGATTCCTGGTCTCCCGTGCCAGCCAACACGTTGCTGTTTGTATGACTGGGATGTGATTTGTAACACCAGCAGCAGTCTCCAGGGAGCTGGGCTGAGAAGGGCAAACCCTTGCCCAAGGCCCAGGAAAGCACCAGCAGGGCATTAGGACAACACCCCTGAGCCAGCCCGGGGCACTGACCTTGTGTCCCGAGTCACTGCTCTGATGGCAAACTGTCTGCAACGGGCAATTGAGCTCTTTGATGTTTCATTTCTCCCCTTTAGTAGGTTGTATCACTCCAGATTGTTCCAATACTGGGTATTATTTTTGAACAGCTTTTTTCCTCCCTGAACACCTGCAGGCCACAGTTCTTTGCATTTGGTTATTTTAAATATGAAGAGTAGACCTTCAGCCAATGTATGCTGTTAAATATAGCTATGTTCCTTTCATCAGCACAGACGTAACATCTCCCAAGACTTCCAGAAGACATCATCAATTATTTACTCATAAGTAAACACTATTTCTTATAAGTGTAATACATTTATTTTGTGGGTTTGACTCAATATTTCTGTAGCTGTTTCAGTCACTCTGACTGTTTTATTCCTTTTAGACAACACATCTGTCAGCCACAGATTTTTTAGGTTTCTCTTTCTGTGGAGACCCTTGCACTGCAAAGGATCAGAAAGGTTCTTCCCTTATGGATAATATTTTCCAATGTAAGTGAAAGAAGTTTCATCTGCCTTCATTCTGCATGACAGTGCTCAACAGTGCTGCAGAGTCAAACAATGCAAAGCCTCACACATTTGTGGAACATCGTTTCTCTCCTCCCCAAACAGCTTTCCAACCACCTAAATTCAGCCCTCCCGTGTTTTTAAATCCCTCTGTAAACCTGCTTAATGTGTCTTCAGGAATCTTTCTCCCATATTTCTGCTGAAGAAGCATTTCAGGCAAATCACAAGGCCAGGATCCTAGAAAAAGTGTCTCCATGTTTTTCTCCAACACCATTTGTTTCTTTTTTTCATTAGTTTGAGGAATAATAATGGATTTTTCTGAAATTCGTCCTCCTCCTATTGCGTAAGAGAACTTAAAAGAAGACCAAGATATAAAACTGTAACAACACAGATTCTCAAAATGTGCTTCTAACAATGTGCCTATGGTGAAGCAGGTTAATGGACTCCCAAACTGTGCTCCAATCATTCTCCACCTTGCTCAGGTGTTCTGGCTATGACACATCAAATGATGCCATAATCCATGTGGGTTTAGGTTTCCAGTGCACTTGACTACTTGCCCCATGACCAAGGTCTCCTCAGGAAGGAAATAACACTGCACACATAGCCCCTAGCTCTGCTCAGAAATGACATTCTGTTCTGTCTGTTCTTCGTCTCAGAGTAATTTGTCTTTCACTTGTATTTCAGAAACTGTCAAGTGCTTATTAACAATAACATCTGTATGCATGTGTTTTCTAACAGAGGTAAATGGGGTCTCAAAAATTCAATGTCTGCACATACATTGCAAAAAAAAAAAAAAAAAGAAGCCAGTTTAGAGAACAATGTAGGCATGTGTTTTTAAACTACTGTTCGTGCAGTCTGGTCAGGGCTGTGTGACACAGTATACAGTGTTTTGTCATCCAAGGAATGTCTTTGATCAAGAGTTTATGCAAGAAGAAAAAAAAAGCCATGAAACCCTAATCCGTTCCCACAGTCCAGTAAACGTGAGCTGGACAAACAGTGGACAATAGCAGCAAAGCTTGCTGCTGGAACAATGGCTGCAACTAAAAAAATTAAAGGGTTGCTGACTCACAGTTCCTACTATCAAGAAAGATTCCACGCAGTGCTGATTATTCCCCAGAATTCTGAAGATGCTGAAGGTTAAAAAGTGTTGAGATAAAGCAGTGAAATACGGGGCTAAAAATCAGAAATGAAAGACAGTGACAAATGCTGATGTTGATTCTGCCTGATGCACAGTCAGGATGCAGGGACTGAATAATCAACCTCCTTTCTTGCTGAACATTTTGCTAAAATAAATTCCACAATTTTATTAGGAACAAGTAGCAGTTAAAATCTTTCAGACAGGAGGCCACTATTTCAGATGTCACCTGAACAAATTCTGCACAACTATAATACAGCTTTCTAATTTTTCCAAGACAAAAGTTTTATGCCATTTCTTATTCCTATTCAGAAATCTTCCCAAAACCAGATACACAGAATGCTGTACTAGTAGTCAATTAGTTATGGATTAAAAAAATAGGATAGAATAATTAAAAACATCGTGCAGCAAGCTACTTTGGAATCAAGTGACACAATGCCCAGGTTTTTTTTCACCTTTCATATATTCCATGGGTTTAGGAAGTCTTCCCTGTTCCAGATGAGCTTAGTGACCATGTCTATGGTCATACATAGTAGTGTATCATTTGATAAGTAGTACTAAAGAATTTCAGGATGAAAAACGCTGAAAAAATTTAATTATTACACTTAGGGAATAAACACTCCACTGATTGAGGTAGGAACATTCACAGTGTGATGCCACAGAGATATTCAGGTTAGCTACAATTGAACTAACCGTGCAAGCTTTCAAAATAGCACACAGAGTTTTGTTGGGATTTTTTTTGTTATTATCACCCCAGGCTAGGCTAGTCCTGCAATTCCAAACCCTGGGACACACTGAAGTGTTTCAGCAGTGCCATTGCTCCAGTTGGCCTTTATACATCACTCCCAGACACCACAGCTTACAACTGGAAACCTGCTGCAGAGCTCCTCTCACACCTCCCAAATCCCCGTTTTCCCTGGTGACACGTCCACTTCTGTGGGAATGTGTACTGTCACAACTTTATCCATTAAAAAAACAACTCTGGCCGACTGTAAAATGAGAATCTTCATGGTTACTTGCCAAAGTATGAAAGCTGAAGTTTTAGGCTGCAATTAGACCAGAAGCCATGGTCGTAAGAAGTGGCAAAGGGCACTATTCAGAAGGCACTAACATTCACACTGAGCAGCACCAAAAATAAGACAGAATGATAAAATTAGCAAAATATTAAGTTCTTACTCTAGAGCACTGTGGAATATTAGGTGCAGGCAGACTTTTGACAGATGGATCTCCCCTTATTCCAATGCAGGAAGTTGTATTTCCAGCTGAAGTGTAAATAAGTATTCATAAATACAGGGCAGGCTCAAAACTCTCTCTTGTATCCCTTCAAAACCCAGAACCTATATAAACTTTGAAACTGATTTACTAGAAAATTAAAACTCCTAATTTCATCTCACGTGTAAATTTTCACAACCTTGTTTCAGAAAAGCAGAACAGGATTCAAACGAGCTAGAGTACCTCTACAGGGTTGATTCTGAAGCAAACAATTGCACACCCAGATTCTTTTTTCTCTGATTTATTTCACCCATTTCTGTTGATTACAGATATTCATTCAAAGCTGAAACTGATCACCTTTAGTAGAGTTGACAAGAAATGGAAAGGAAGTTGCTTAATGAAGACAGAACAAGAATTGTGCTCAGGAACTTTACCAAATGGCATTTAAAGTTTACCTCTCTCTGCTGATGCCTCAAAATTCACTATTTCTTGTATTCAACACACACTGCAGAAAGGAAAATTACAAGTCTTCTGGATTGCAATCACTTCAGCTGCCTAGAAATAATGAGCTGTGTATCCACCTTTTAATAAAATTCCATATTCCACAGGCTCAGCTGAGAGATGAAAAGACAAAACAAGCTAGAACGCAGTCCAGGCAAGTCAGAAATTGGTGAGCGAAATGTTTCAAACATTCCTCCCTAACTACTGAGCTTATTATAAGCAGGGGTAGTGAACGAATACAGAGATATACTTTTAAGTCTTACTAACTTAAATATTTTAGCAGAAATTTTCCATTTTATCTGCTTTTAACAGGCAGGTACTTCTGCAAAAGTTCAAACTTCTTGGACAATGCAGCACCAAGCCACAATCTCTATGTCCTGCTTTATTAATAACCAATACCATCATGTACAAGGTTGCACATTTTTTCATATCTGTGTGACCCAGCCTAAGACAAATATTCGTGATGTAACCTGGGCTTTAACTCCTTAGCTGTAAATCAGGCATAAAAACACCTCTACAGAATGTTGGGGATGTTCCACTGCCACAGCCCTGAACATCACAGGAACCCCCACAACCCACTGTAGAAAACGAAAAAATTGGCACTGAAGAAAGTACACAACTGCATATCCAACAGAATTTTGAACTGTACCTCATTTAATAAACCCAAGCAGGCCCATAGAAGGTGTGAAACAGCAGATATTCAGAAAAAAATACAGACTCATGGAAGAAGAGACTCCATCTGTGTGTACACACAAATGAAAATGAATTAAAGACCTAACAGATAACCCTAAACTTGGTATATCCCAATTGGAAATCCTGGTTGATACAATACTTATAGTTAAGTTGGTGTATATACATATGCATTTATATAATAATAAATTATTATATTATTTTATTAAAAATACAATTAAAGCAATACATGAAAATTAGCCACCAAACCAATTTTCCAAATAACAGTCACTGACCACTTGATTGCCACAGACCCTTTTCCTTCTCTCCTGAGCTCAGCGAAAGTAACTGTGTTTGATACAATCTCTGGAGCAGCACCGTGGATTGCCACTCACATATCACACACTTCTATCCAACAAATGCTTCACTTGGAGCTCTCACAACCCTGCCCTTGCTTTTACAGATATTTTTGCAAATGAGGAAACAAGTACAAATGAACTTTTACCTCAGTGTTACTTCATTTCAAAGAAATCCTCCACATAATTACAATTATCACGAGTGTGTATGTTCTGTACTGTCTGCTTTAACAACTTCAGCTACACAAATATTTGTGAGCTCTTGCAATCCTACACATCCACTAGATGGCTCTGACACTGCCTGCGTGTACCAAACCTCATGTGTAAGACAATTAAACAAATAAAAAACCTCAAATATGTCTTCGTGGGGCTGCACTGTGCCATGCAGGCAGAGCCAGACACACACAGGGTAATAAAAGAATTCTGCTGCACAAAAAAATTCTGCTGGAATTCCTTACAGAACTGGAATGCAAGGACATCAAGCTAAAGTCTATTCCAGGTTATTTCTCTTCAACTAACACAGTTAAATACATGCAGCTGGCAGCATCCCATTGATTTGGAATGAGACTAAAGAGGTCACTTTTCAAGTAAAATAAATAAAAAGCAAGTAAAAAGCCAGTCTGTGATAAGAGGTACTAATAAATACAGTCAGTGAGAATCACAACTCTTCTGGCAGTCATGTTTTTCTCACCCACCACTTAAACTGGTAACTTTTGGGGGTTAGATTTCATGGAGTTTGCTCCCTTCCCTCCGTCAGTCTGCAGAACTATTGGAAAATCCAGGTGCAAATTCCATGTTCTGAGCAGGTATTTTCATCCTTCTGCTTTGCATTCTGACCTCCTTTGTCATTCCATCTTCTGCCCACAAAAATGTTTCCTACTGCACAGTCTGCAGGGAATTGATTTTGTTTTCCTTCAGCTACAGCATCTACACATTGTGTAAACTGAATGATCTGCATACACAGATTTTTAAGTAACATACATCCTTTAAACAAGGAAACTGTGCATATGCATGTTTTCCTTTTGAGAAACTGATTTATCAGTAAAAGACTAGCAAAGAATTAAATACTTCTGTTTAACAGATTTACACACTAGTGTGTGTAATATCCTAAATAAAACTTGGAGATAATAAATGTTAAATCACTACTGTGTTTTTGTTTTTTTTAATATAAAAGTAGATAAACACTTTTCCAGTTCTGCTCTTTTAATACTTTTTTCCTTTGGTCATCCATGTTTATCTTCATCTGTTGCAGTCAAAATGTTAGGGAAGATCTCTCAGTACCCATTTTAAAATCAGACTGAATATTTAACATTGAACAAACCTAAAAAAGAATACAAAGAAGTGTTTCAAAGGGTCTGTTTTCCAAGAAAAATGTTCAACAAAACTCCCAAGTGCTCCATTTCTCTTCTTTTGGTCAAAGATTATTTCCAATTTGCTTTTTAAGGAATATTTTTTCCTTTACTTTGCGTTTGTTATTGATTGGGGAGTTTTCAACTATTAAGTATTTTCACTTAATTCACTTCAAGTATTTTGCTATGATTGCAGAAGGGGAACAATAACTGCTCCACACAAATACTGTGTTTTGGAGTGGCTTTAGAAACTAAGCATCTTCAAAAATGAATTTATGTGCTAAAACAACAATCCTACAAACCTGTTTAAATTTTCCTCTGATTTTGTCCAGATCTTCTTGCAGCTTGTCATAAGTGGGGTCTTCATATGGGAATTTCTGAATCATCCCTATTAATATATCCAGAGCCCTTATCTTTTTGCTACGGAAAAAAAAGAATGAATCAAACCAAAACAAAACCCAATGAACCTCACACAGAAGTTTTTTTCAATCCATCACTACGAAAAGTATACTGATATGTAATAATCCAGAGCACAGAACCCAGCCCTCCATACTTCTTTAATTCAACTTCTCTCACTTAGATCATTGTGAGGTGTGTTCAATACATATTTAAGAAATTATCCAAACTAGGAATTATTCCAAATTAGGAATTAAGAACAACTGACAAAGTTAAGGTTTCCCTTTCAACTCACCAGCCCAAAGTCGAGAAATATTCAGGAATCACCAAAAATACTGATTAGATGACTGAGCAAAATAAAGAAATGCAACCAAAAAGGCAATTCTGACAGACAGATTAATCAAAAGGGGACAGAAAAAAAATATATGAAGAATGAAAGTCACAGCAAAATTACTTTTAGCCTTTTTAACCTCACCTGTTCTTTTCATCTGTGCATTTCTGGAGCAGACAGTGCCACGTCAGTGCAAACCCAAGGTAGCAGCCAATCTGAAAGTGAATTTAAAAGAGCGTTGTGAGGGGAAAAAACCCCACACAACACACAGCATAGACAGTCAAACAAAAATAAAGCACTACATTGCATCTCACTCTTCAGGAAACAAAACTCTGGATACACTACCATGTTTCCAAGCTGGAAAGGCTGACAAGTGTAAGATTACCTGAGTCATCCTCTCACCTGCCTCCCTCTGGAGCTTTCCCAACATGAGCAGACTGGAGAACTTCTCCCTTATGGTCTGTCCATTTTGTACAAAAGCATCCAGCTTTGGAAGCTGCTGTTTGGCATTCTCATCCTGGAACTGTGGCAAACTGGAGCTGGATGTATGGACAAGTTTGAGGTGGCTCCCCTCCACTCTCTAGTCCCTGAATTCCTAGGATCAGCACACAGAACTGGCTCTGTGTGCTGAAGAGGAACAGTGCCACAAACCCTCACAGAATTAGAGTTAACCAGGAATGCAAGAGACACACAGAGCTGCCTCTTCATGTCTCAAGATTCCATGCTTTTCCCTCTCCTGAGCCACAGGAGATGGTATTGGGGGGGGGGGGGGGG